>DF357510.1:45270-80681 GCA_000787875.1 Solanum virginianum
TACATATCTTATTATATTTAACTACTGTAATAATTCTCGTCTTTTTATATTAAAATGCACTTCAATGGTAAGTTGGTTTATATGTGTTTGTTATCAACAATATTTGATAGAGTTGATAGTCAAAATTAGAAGTATTTTGTGGGATTTTTGGTGCAATTTTTAAACAAATTTATTGGTCGAGGAGGTCCACTTTGAGTGGCAAACTTGCTAGGTTACCTAATTCTATTTTGCTTACTTTGAAATCCACCATGTTATGGGTCAGCATAGGAAATTTGAACTTGCATTGACTTTATATTGGGATTCGAGCTTATTGACCTGGCAATATGTACATATTAAAATACGTTGACATGATATATGAAATGTTTTAAGTCACACTCTATATTGATGGCATAATTGACTCAAATTGTTGCGACTTCTCAACTTCATTTTGCATCTTCATAACTAATCTTGAAGTATTGATCTAAAACCTTGATTTAATAGGTATTTAGGCTTGGATTACCATAAGTCCTTTTAAAAAAAAAAATTAGCACTTACTATATAATATTGACCTACACCATGAATTTGTTTCTAACTTCCTTTCCTTCTGCTAGCAAGTAGTAGGATATATTCCATCGTCATTATTGTTAAGATTAAATACTTATATTATCATGTTAAAAGATATAAATTGATGACAAAGAAATAAGTTTATTTCTTAATCAAGCATTATGTTCAGCCATAACTTTCATTCAAGCCATTTTCAACATCAATGAGCTTTATCATAATTAAGCAGAATGATAACGTTCGCTATAATCCTCGACCCACTCACTCAACCTTTGCCACACGCAAAGTCGCGAAATACTGTTTCTCATAGTTAAACTCATGATTTTGACTTTGATATACTTAATTGTTAGGATTGAATATTTATTATCATGTTAAAAGCTATAACATAACAATAATGATAAAATTTTAATTATTTCTTAATTAAGTCTATTAAACAAATATTATGTTTGACCATAATTCTGATTCGATCCATTTTGATTCATCACCCGAGCCTCGTCATGGAAATGTAATAAAGAAGTTACCTTACCTTCGAGGAACCTAGTGATTACTTGTAGTTAGTATCGTAATCCGACATTGTACATGTATTTAATACTAGTTAGCAATACACGTGTCATAGTATGGTAAAATTAGTGAGAATTAGTATA
Organism: Solanum virginianum; assembly: GCA_000787875.1. Taxonomy (NCBI): domain Eukaryota; kingdom Viridiplantae; phylum Streptophyta; class Magnoliopsida; order Solanales; family Solanaceae; genus Solanum; species Solanum virginianum. The sequence goes on from DF357510.1 coordinate 46,455, forward strand.
GGATCTAAAATCTAGACAGACTGTTTTATTGTCTTCTTTTGGCTGTTAATATAATATTTTGTTTATATTGGCAAATAAGCTGGAGCTAGGCGCTCGTGTGGAGAATAATCCAACTTGGATTATTCAAATAATCCTCTAATTTCAAATGAAGATAAAATTGTGCCTGAATAACGGTGAAAATTAAGAGTATTTAGTTTCAAACTTATCTTTATATTTATTTTTTAAAATATTCGAATTTACTATATTCAAATGATATTTATCATTTTATTTATCTTTTTTAAAAAATGCGTCGAATTAATATTGAACAAATAGAAACAAGGCGGAATCAATATACAACTTACGAGTTCGATCGAACCCAATTACTTTGATTGAAATTCTATATTTATCTTAAAAAATTTATTAAATATAATTAACAAAAAACTCAATAATTTTAAAAAAATTAAGATTTCTGAATCTAAATTTTAAATTTTGATTACGCCGCCTTCGAACGGAGAGAGTAATTTGTAGATCGGTGCACGAGGTGACAAGACAAAGGTGCCGAATTTCATGCAGCCGAACCCAACTGTCAATTGTTGTTTGTATGCTCTGGCAATTTGTCATAATGAAGTTGCTTCACAGGACATCAAATAATGTTTTTTTTGTATGATTAATTAATTATAGTCCTTCTAGGTTTTGGTTTAATGAAACAGGACCATTTAGTGAACAAATTAAACACGACACAAATGTAATATACTAATATTTAAGTGCAAAATCATAGGTGTTGAGTTTCCACACCCTGCGGGATGTCGATATTGAGTAATTCTCGCCGAATGAGTTCGATGATATTTTATAATTACATTAGAAAGAAAAAAAATGTAATTATAAAGAACAATTGGGATTTATAAATCAAAATCGTAAATGAAGATTATTCTTATTTCAAAAAAGGAAAAAAAAATCATAGTATACATTTTAGAGGTAATATTCACCTTTTAGTGTCACCCAAAATAATTATAAAAAAATGCCAACATTTTTTATAAAAACTCATATTCATGGCTAAATTACCAAAAAAAAAAAAATAAACAAACAAAAAAAAAGAGAAAAAGTAAAAGATGTGTCATTCAAACAAGCTAATTAATGCAACACTTTGGAGTAAAAATATAAAAAAAAAAACACGAAAAATATAAAAGAAAATCCAAAAAAGTAAGTAAATGTACATTCATGAGTTAATTAGAAAAGATAAAACCAAAAAAAAAAAAAAACACAAGTTCCATCCATCAACGATGAAAGGTTTGGACAAAAAAATGGAGAACCGGCGGTAAGATTTACCTAGGTAAATCAAAAAGTCCAAAAAATGTGTTGTTAAATCAATCAAAAAAGGCACTTTTCTTAGTCAGAAAATTAAACATTCTTGGTCATAATGTAAGTAAACATACATGTAAATAAAATAAAACGAAAAAAATAATAACAACAAAATATAAAAATGATATTGATATAAATAAAATGACAAAAATATAAATATTTATATAGATTGACATTGGCTATAATTTAGAATCTAAAAGTGTCTAATATTACAATTTTTCATTAAAAAAAACTAACGTTAAATACAACTATGACCCAACACCTGAAAGGAGGTAAATTTAAAAGATAATTACATTAAATGAACATTTGATCATTTCAACTATAAAAAAATGGCCAATTTTTTCTCCACCTTCATTGTCGTCATCTTTTGCAGTTTCGTCCTCCAGATTCTTCTTCCTCTTCCGGATCTTCTTCTTCCATTTTTCCTTCTTCTTTTTAAAAATTTGATGTACTGTAAATGTGAATCGTTTTGAGTAAATTATATATCAAAAGACTAAGATATCGAGAGAATTTCATATCTAAATTTTAAAATTGTTTAGAGGTGAATTTGAGTTGATCGAAATTGAATAGTCAGTATATATTTTATGTATATTTCATATATACTTAGTGTATATTTCATGTACAGTCAAACTATATTCAGCCTTTTCAGTTTTTCATAATATATATTCAGTTCATACCTCATCTATCTGTGAGCTATATTATAATTTATGCATTTTGCAAGTTATATTGTATAGTTACTGTATTTTTTTAAAATAATTTTTGACTATTTTTATATAAATAAAATATAACTATATTTGTTGCAAATTAATTAATTTATTATATATATATATATATATATTTAAAACTACCCTAAAAATTATTTTTAACTCTTTATATTTAAATTGCACTACTAACATTTAACCAGTACTATTTTCATAACAAAAGGTTAGGCAAGAATGGTGACACAACGTTCACTTCCACATTGTTGCACATATATTTAGTACTATCAATTATTGTACCTCTTTATGTCATTTTTAGGTGTCCTCTTTTTTTTTTTCTTTTTTTTGGCCTTTTTCTGCAATTATTAGTTGTATTTGTAAAGTCTCACGTTTCTTTCCCCCCTTAGCTGTTTTTCTTAAGGTAGTTATGTACTTTCATTTGTCATCAATTCTTTCGGTTATATTTGTGTCCAAAAAAAGTTTGTTCCATTTTTTATCTCATACCCACCAAAAGGTCACAATTTAAAAAAAAAATAAAAAAAATACGCCAATTAATCTATATATTTTTCAACTCCATCTTTATAAACTTCAAATAATTTTTTTTCTTCTTTGCAAAAAGTATAACCAAACACAACTTTATTATTAGTTTTAGCTTTATAAATTTCAGATGAAGTGAAAATATTTTGAATACATGGTAAAATAACGTAACTTCTTTCGAAAACAACCTCTCTATCTCTATGGGATAGTGATAAGGTCAGGGGAGGTAAATCTACACCGACCTTACTACTATCTCATAGAGATAAAAATATTTTCGATTGTTGTAGTGTATAAAAATTGTGGGACTAACTCATATTTGCTAATTAAAATGAAATGAACATATTATCTTAATTTTTCTTGTTGATTGTTGGCCACATGGTGACCAATCTGTTAGTCCCCCAGCCATTTATGATCAATCTTGAATGGGAGATTCAAATCTTTAATGGTCCAAAATCCAAACTCCAGCACTCCATGTGTATTACCAAACCAATAATTTTTTTTGGGTACATTTTTATGCCCTTTTCTTATAATGTAGATGCTCAATTTTTTTAAATTTATATATAATTATATTTTGGTTGGCAAAATTTTGATCAAAATGCATACATTCTTATGAATCCTATGAATCTGTTCCATTTATGAATTATTGAACAAGGTTTTGTCACATGAAAATTGCATTAATTCTAACAATACAATTCTCAAGCTTATGAATATATATATGCAATAATGTACCCTTTATTCAAAAAAAAAAAAGACTAACACCATTTTTGAAAAGTCAATCAATTTGGTTCTCTATAACATGAATCATCTATACCATATTTCATCATAGCGATTAATTTTAATTTAAAGCTAATTTTTCATGTTATGTCATATTTTTTTATAATAACATTTCATTATAGAAATTAAAATAATATTCAAACAAATGATGTTATTATAAATTTAAAAAGTAATGGTAGGTTGCTTCATAGACCAAATGTTATCTTTTGGATAGTTATAATTGAGGCTAGCTATAGTGATGACCTTATAAATTTCAAACATTAATTTATGCACAATACGTTTGAATAGTCATCCATTGACTTGGTAAATACTTTCTCGTAAGGTTGTCTATATCAAACTAATCCAATATGTTATAATTGGATTAGTTAATATTGATAGTAAATACTATATATCATCAATCGTGTTTTTAGTAATAGCTAGTATTATATTACAACATATTACATATATTATGTGTTTATTGATTTGATATAAATATGTGTAAAATTATCTTAGATGAAAGGTAGTCTGATGCATATTCTTCGTTAAAAAATTATATGATGTACATAAATTAAATATTAATTATTATAAATATATATTTAATTCTATACGTCCTTAATCCAACTAAAAAGAAAATTTACATATTCATAATTTGTACCATTGCAACTATATTTATCAGATTTCAAGATAGTTTTTATCGTCTAAATCCCTATTTATTTAAACGTAACGTTTTAGTGGTTCATCCACTTTTTTTTGGAGGAAAAATAAAAGATTTCTCTTCTTAGTTGCGCAACGTTTACTTGAATTGTTTTTCTTTTCGAGGAAACTTAGTAGTTATTGCTGCCAAAGGCATATCAAGTCAAAGCCTTTTTAAAAATTATTCAAAGTATTGCATTTTTATTTTTATTTTTTGAAAAAATATTGATAGATGTTAGTTCCAATATATTTTTTTAATCGTCAATGCCCTTACGTGGCGGAAAATTATGTATAAATGCATCCCACTAAACATTCTTTTATTTCAAAATAAGTGGGCTAAATAAAATTGCTACTTTCACGGAGATCTACCATATATAATACTACAAGAAATTTCAAAAATGTTGGAACCATTAATATTTTAAATTCGGTATAAATAAGGAATTTCTTAAAATGCTCCCACTTTTATAAGTAAAACATTTAAACATAAAAATAATTATATTGTTTTGAAATGAGTGCGTCAAATTAATATTAAAAAATAATCATTCGAGAATCACTTTATTATCAACTATAATCATTTCTTATATTGAAAAGATAATATACTAAAATTGTTATTCTATTTATTACTCTTCATGTTTCAATTTATGTTTCATCTTTTTCTTTATAATCTGTTAAAAAATAAATATTAATTTATTATAATTAAAAATAATTTAAATTATTTTAGATCACGCAGGATGTACTCGGAACAAGTTTTTGCTAAAAAAGAAAAAGTAAATTGTTTTTTTTAAAAAATCGTTTTAAAAAATCTTTGTCCAAAGGGACCCTTAATTACTGGCCCCTGAAACTGCACACAGCGGCGAAGCATTATAACGACTATTCAGCTGACCACTCTTCTTCCCCGTCTCTCTTTCTCTTCCATTTATTTATATTTCTCTCCATAAATATATCTCAAAACTCCAATAAATCTGATCAACTCTCATCTTCTGAGCCGACCAATTCTTCCTCCCATACCCCCACCCCCAACCCCATCCCACCTCTCAAATCTATATATACAGACCTACTGATACATTGTGTTCCACCATGGTTTGACTTGCCACAGCTCTCTTAAACCAAGAACCAAAATAACTTACTCTGTTATTAACCCATTTTCCAAAAAAGGGTACTTTTTTTTTCCTTTTCAAGATTTTAAGCAATGAAGAAAAACAGAGGATTTAAAATTGGACGGAGGCTGGTGAGAGTTTTCAGCTGGTTAATTCACCGGAGAAGAAATGGGAGAATCGGAAACAAGAGGCTGAGTTGTGCCAGCAGAGCAATGTCAAAGCTCTGTAAATTGGGACTTTTGCTGAAGCAGAGAGCAAAAGGACTCTGTTTTGGGAAACCCAATCCGGGTTACATCCGGGTCGGGCAAGAACCGATTGCCCCAAAACAGGTGAGTGTACCGAAGGGACATTTGGCTGTGTACGTGGGTGAGAAGGAGGATGACACGTGTAGAATAGTGGTGCCTGTGATATACTTTAATCATCCTCTGTTTGCTGAATTGTTGAGGGACGCAGAGATGGTTTATGGGTATAATCATTCGGGTGGGATCCAAATACCTTGTCGGATATCCGGTTTATGGGTATAATCATTCGGGTGGGATCCAAATACCTTGTCGGATATCCGAATTTGAGAACGTCAAATCAAGAATCGCCGCCACGGGCAGTGGTGGAAACTGCCGTAGAGAGCTGAGCTGGAGGTATAATTATTGATGAGCTGCGGCTGAGTCAACATTGGAGAAAATTGTAATGTTCAAATAGCAGAACCCTCCATCCAGGCCACCTTGTGTTGGGGAGGTTTAGTTTATGTTAGTTTTTTTAATTTCTATTTTAAAAAAACAAGTCGGTGCACTAAAGTTCAAGCATTGGATCTGAGGAAAAGAAAAAAAAATTGCAGTGATATCAAATGTTCTGGGTGTGAAGGATTTCATTGTATAAATTTTTGTTAACCTTCTACCTCAATTGTCTAATGAAATGCAGTTTTTCTTTTTAGATATTTAAATGTTCTTTGTATCTCTTCTAGCTATTTTTTTCTTCCTCTGAAGCTTGATTTAGTTGCTTTAATTGTCAAAGTTTAGAGTGTACAATGTCTAATTTTCTGGTTCTATTATTTTATTCTGCCATACAGGTTGGTTACACCACCATCAAAATGAAAACCGAGAGTTACTTGATTCAAAGATATCGAATCTCATCTGAATCATCAATTGTCAGAGGTTAATTCTTTTGTTCGATCATAGCATACGGCATTACCAGGAATCTCATCCTTAAGGAGCTTTCTTTTTTTCTTTTTCAAATTCCATCTTTATGATGGAGGAGTTAGGCACGACTACAAGGATCAATCACACGCGAAATCGACTGCGTTTGTTTGCTTTTAGACTGAATCAATCACACGCGAAATCCCTACTTTTTAAGCTACGACAATATTATGGAGGAGTTAAAAGTTCGTTCCTAATCTGTATCAATTATGATGGACTTATTTGTTAATACAACGTTTGTGTGATTTGATGTGGTCGTTTGTCTTAGAAGACGTTCGATTCCTTTATTCGAGTTCAAGTATAATAAGAGTAATAGTAATAAACTTTATCTGATATTGTTACCATCTCTGTTTTACATGAGCCAAAACATGAGACGTGAGTAAAAGCTTAGATTTCTGTTTGTATTTTCACCAATGTCTATTTATCGATTTCTCTAAAAATATAATGCCTATATCATGGAACAAGTTGGCATTCCAACTAGATGTTATCTTTTTTAACCTGCTATAGCCTCTTATTTTGATTTCTCGAATTGTTTCAACATAGAAATAGATAATATATCAATGACACTTATACACCTCTTTTCACCTTTTCCTCAATTCGTATCGTCAACGCGAATATTTCAGAAAAATGCGTTTGGTTTGATGTTGCAAAAGCTACATGAAGAATCGAATAATTGAAAAGTAGGGGAAAAGTATATATCATATATATCACATGTGGTTTTGAAGGAATTAATGTAGATGCCCACCCTACAGCATAAATAATAGCGAAAAAATCTTCATATCAGACCATATCCCGACGAATCAGATATTCTTAAGTTATTTTCACTACTAATTTAGGACTTTGGAATCTTTAGTTAGTTGATTAAAATCATCGACAATTTTCACATTTGATGTTGACTTCAATTAATCTTGGAAGCCACCAAACCAATGTGTTCTCCAAATTGTTATAATACCAAAATCAACCACAAGTATATATGGTCAGTCTAGCACATGTTGCATTTGATGGTTTAACAGAGACTTTATTGTTTTTTTTAGTCTCTTTCTTTTTCACGTAATAATTATTAACAAGAGAGAACGTTGAGATGCACATGTATTAATTAAGATGAAAATGTTGTCAATAAAATTAGATGAGATTTAAAAATATTACATTTACAAGAAAGTGCAAGTAGCACACCTTTTTTTTCCCCTGAACAGAAGGATTTTTTTTATTCGAATTCTTTTTTAATCATTTCTTGTAACAACCTACGGATAACCAGTTTGTAGGTGTAAAACTAATATTAATCACATTTAAACGTCTCAGATTCGACTCTTAATTCGAACCTGAGAATGAAATTTTTTTTTAACCCTAAATGAAGGCCTACATGACACACAACTTCAACACGAATACTGAACACCAGATGAAATCTTAGTACGAACAAATTTTTTAACCTTAAATGAAGGCCTACATGACACGATGAAAAATAGCCAAACGCAGCACAAACTCGAAATATTCGAGACTTCAATGGATACGTGACATTGAATGAGAAACCAATTTTTAAAAAAGGGTGAAAGTAAAATGACTGCAAGTGTTAAAACAAGATGAAATAGAGCTAAATTTATATGAAAGAAAATCATGTCAAAGACCACGCAAACATGATTTTAAAAAATAAGGTACAGCACCAAGAAAAAGATCTAAATAAGGTTACAATATAAGAAAAAGACCACGAAAGTGAAGTAACATATATGAAAGTCGAAATAGAGCTCGGACTAATAAAAAGACACGTATGTAATTTCCTAAATTTGATTTTTTGTTGTTTCAAGTCACTACAAATATCTTTTAATTTCCTTTCACATTAGTTAAATTTGATTTTGACGAGAAGGATTTGACATACACGAAGAACATTATTACATGACTAGCTGGCATCAGACTGTTGTACTTATAATAGTTGATCTACATGACTCAAAAAGTAAAACAGCATAGTCACATAACTATGTATCTTACAAGCATATTCTGTAGCTACGCCATTCTTGTTCAGTGCGTGCTAGCACTCGAGAGTCATCATGATGCGCTAACGCCTCGATTTGCAGCGCTATGCTCCTCTATACTATGTCCATTGCAAGCAGCCATAAAAGCTTCCTCCATAGCATCTCTTGAGATTCCATTGTTGCAAATATTTGCAAAGGCTCTCATGTGTTTCATGCCATATTGTGTCAGTGAACCACAATGTGCCTCGAAAAGGCGAACCTGGTGAAGAAAAAGCAAATATCAAGTTATGTCTTCACAAATTCATGGAAGTTATAAGCTATTTACTACAATTCGAGGGTTACCGTTGATTTTAGGCATTCCCAATCGTCGACGAGAGGTAGACCAGGTTTTCGGACAGAGTTGAGAACAGAAGAACCCTTTATTGGACCAAAAAGAAAGACTCCAACTGCATCAATGCTCCCGTCAAGATGTTGTCTATGCCGCATTGTCTCAGCAATCTCTTTTCGAAGGTTGGCCTTCTCGAATGAATTGTCTTCTAGCTTCTTATACTGCATAGACCAATAAAACATGTTCTTTTACAGAGTCCACAAAGCACAACTATAAAACTCGTGCTAGTAATGTTCCGAATTTGGTGTGGGGGGTTCTAAATTCAAACATTATTCCACTGTCAAATTTCAAGTATTCAAATTCCAATTCAACTCTAGTTCAACAAAAAGTATCCACTAACATCTTATGATCTGCCCTACACAAAAAGACCTGGGAATTTGTAAGCTACCATACAAAAGAATGTTTTCACTTCAAGAACGATCATCTGATAAAACAAAACATAAATGTAAATGTAGATGCTGGACAAACTTGTGTCACTCCATCCTTCTCTGTACGACCAATTAAATATTTCTACTTTGATGAATTTCTATCCCTCCCCTACACAAAAGATGAACAAAGAAAATTGTTTCAAAACTTACTCTTTCCCACAAGAAGAGAAGATCAGCATCTCTCTGGTTGACCACCTCCAACCGCGCAAAATCGATCTTGTTTGCAGGAAGATTCACGGTGGCAGGGTCAAATCCTTGATACAAATAAACTTTCTCGGGCTTGATATCTTTGCTTCCATATTCCATAACATGAGACCCAGCTTCATAGTTTTTGAAGTTGGAAGTTCTTTCCTTCACCTACAACGACAATATAGCACTCAATAATGATGATGACTCACAAACTATGTTGCCCGGGCTCTTCAATAATGCCATTCGATGCATTTTGTAACCTCCAAAGTTGGTGCATTTTTGGAGGATCTACATATTTGAAAAGTTCAAGCAACACAGCTCACAAGCATATATTAGATTGGCGAAACAAGCGTCTTGGTTCATTCACCTTTTCGTACTGTTGTTTTATTGTTTCCTTCTTCAGGTTATGAGACTCGCTGAAAACAAGTAGCACATTTGAGTTAGCATCAGCAAACCAACAGGGCCAAAATGTGATAAGAAGTCAAAAACCATTAAGGATTAACTCATTCAAACCATTCACTCACTCATTTTTTAGTATCACGTAGACAGATTGGTTTTACAACTTTAGCTTCTCAAATCTCACTACGTAGTAATCAAGTAATCGTTTACTTTGCATTACCTGTCCTCCATCCATGCAACACTATACAAGTCTCCCAAACATGTGATATATTCTGATGGAGGTGGAGGATCCATTCCTGGGCAATACGTCCCCCAACTGCTTTCTTCAGCGTTTGATGCTGTCGTCACATAAATATTCAAGTTTTCAGGCATTAAACCCTCAAAGACGCTACCACTCTCACAAGCTTCAATGTAGAGGACCTGCATACAGCACAAAAAACAGAAAAACTCAATAATTCTGATAGGAAATGGAACTATCTCAACTTTATCTATGTAAAATATATTGATTGCACTTTTTACCATCTCTTTGTAGGTTCCAGCTGCATGTTTTTTTTTCAAGACCTCAATTAAATCTTTGCCATAAACATAAGGCATATTAGGCATCCCTGAAACAAAGATGAACAAAATGTGTTCCGATCAATTGTTAACAGTTGCAACTCAAATGTAATTTTCCGCTGTCAAATTGTATAGAACAGATACAAGTTAAAGACTCACCGAGCACCCCTGGACCACCATGATCAGAGTAATACAAAAATATTCTGTCATTCGGTCCACTATTGACGACCTTCCCAGTTCCACCTTTCACGGCACCTTTATCACCAAGAAGTACAGCATACAAGTTTGCTGCAGTGACGTGCTCACCAGTATAGTCCTACCATAATCATCTTATCAAATGTGAGATTACTGCTTGCTAAAAGAAGAGATAAATGTACCCTTAAATTAATTAATTCCACAAAATAATGTATAGTACCAAGAACCAAGCTTCGTATTTTTCTAAAACAGTTCTCCACCTATCACAAAGATAAGGTTCGTGGTCGAATCAGCTCTGATCAAGAAACTAAAATCATGAACGAAGCAGGACCAACCAATTCGAGCTAGTAAGAGTCCCAAAAAGTTTCACTTTGCCTATTAAACTGGTACCGATTAAAGAATCGTACACTAGCTTCCCTATGACTACACAGATTCATACTCCCAACTAAAGATTTCGCACTATTTTCAAGTCCAGGGCAACAAATTGCCTAAGCAATTGGCAGCCTCCGCATCTCCTAGCAAAGCTATAATCTAATTTGAGGTTCCAATGTTTCACTACAGAAACCTCAAAGGAACTAGAGGCACCACATTTTTCCCCCAACGGAGAAATGACAACAATGTTATGACTGTAACCACGACACGACAGAATTATCTATCTGGGAAGCTGTCAAATTACATTTGTGAAGTTCGTTAAAACAGCATGTGCATTATGTATGAAAGGATGCAATAATAAGATATAGCATTTAGTTATATATATTACCTTAGGTACACCAGCATAAACATCACTACCATTTGGATGGTTGATTATGATTCCAGGCCTCGGATTCAACTCGCTCTTCGCAATGTCATCGTACATGAATACAACTATGTTCTCATCTTTCAATCCTCCTCTTTTCAAGATTTGGTAAGCATGACATACATCTGCCTGCATTTACCACGTACATCTTAATTAAAAACTTATCAGCAGAGTAAATACCAAAAATAGCTAAATGTTTAAACTTGATTAGTAAATACCAATCCCCGGTTACAAGTCAAGTTTTGTATATATCATCAATTCACGAGATTTCGTTTCTACAAATACAGTAATAGGCATAATATATAAACGTAAAATTGAACAAGCAGACACACTTAAATTATATAAAATTGAACAAGCAGACACACAACAGATTCAAAGATGATGTTTTTTTCTACATATCCCACTAAGGGGATTGAAACTATTTTTCTTTTTCTTTAGCTCGACAATAGGGGTGTTCATGATGAGAAATATTACCTGATGCCGATAATTTCCATACCCATTTGAGCCAGCCACAAGAACCGCCCACCGCACTCCGCCACCTCCCTCCTCCGTTTCATCATCATCACGGTCTACCGGCGACCGTATCAACGGGTCCCACAATCGATGGGGCCTACCTAGCCTTCTACCAATTTTGGGTTCAAAAGACATAGCCCCCACCATAACCAACAACATTAAAATCACGCATACTGCAAAATTAAAGAACCCCATGAAAACAAAAAACTTAAGTTTTTCCTTGATGGATGAAAACACAGAGGAGCTGAGAATTAGTGTGTGTGCGTGAGAAATTTGTGAAGGTGTTGGGTTTATTATGTATATGTGGCGGTGTGTGTAGTCATGCAAAAGCAGAGAGTGACACCTGTGAAGAGCCGTGGGTCCAAAGGTTGTGTGTTTCTAACACCTGGTGATTTATGTTGTCGTTGTATAACTCCCAGGAAGAGTGCAAAATACTGCTTTCACACTTAAATTTCTTTACCTTCTTAATCTTTACCATCTAATTTCTGATTTACCCACTAATTTGATGTGAAACAGGTAGTCATTATGAAATTTTATATAAATAATTTTTCACCATCCATAATTATCAATGAGTACCACTGCTAGTAATCTCTTCAATTTTTTCATCGACCATTTCTCGATGGTTACCATGCACCTCTTGATAACTACTGTCAAATTACTATAGTCAATACTTTATATATTATTTTTACCAATATAATCATATAAATTATCCATCATAAGTTACTACTATGTTTGGCGTCATCCCCACCATGGTCAATAATTCATGTCATAATCAGTGTGGCCACCAACTATCACCAAATTATTTTTAAATTAAATATTACACACACACACATATATATACACACACATTGGACTACCTTAGGAATCTATAGGAAAAAACATTATAGGGTATATAACTTAGCTTGTTGGTCATCCTAACTAAGATAATGTTTCAGTACGTATTCCAGCTTCATGTGTTTTGTGTGAGCAAGAATTGAAACTTTTCTTCTTTATATTGTCTACTATACTTTATTTCTTCATCTCATGTAGCATTTTGTTAACGGTTAATGTTGGTAAAAAATATTTGTGCAAACACAAAATTGATGTTGATTGTGAAATAAGCTAATACATCTCTAAAATTTTAATTCACTAGTCAAATTGGTCTAACAACCTCTAAGATTGTGATATGAAGTATAGCGTGATTAGGAAAAACTTACTTTTCTAAGGCGCACGCAATTATTAAAGTTGTGTGAGATTATTTTCTATTTTTGACAAATATATGGGGCCCATTATCTCTTTTTTACTCTCTCATTACCCAATTCTTCATTACAATTTCAATCGAGATCAAATGTCCTTTAATTCTCTCATCACCTTACATAATGTGCATGATTCTATCGTGAAATCGTTCTTTAATTCTCTCATCATCTTACATAATATGCATGATTTTAATCGTGAAGTCTTCAAGTCACATAAGAGATTCCACGATAAAAGCGTGAATATTGTGTTAACTTGTCTCTGAAGACTATTTAGAAATTAATAAGATAAGAGCTTTTGTCGTTATCAAAAATTTACAGGTTCGACTCAAGTTTATAACTATTCCTTTTGAGCAAATTTTTAGGCCAATTTCCGCAAGAAATAGCTCACCTTAGGTGTGTTCAGCGTGGAGGAAAAGATATTTTTGCTCATATTGACTTGACACTCTCCTTATTTATTAGAGATTTATTTTACTAAATTAACTATATTAGATATGCTTTAAAAAGCTAAATTTGATTACTTACATTTACGTAATTATTTAATGATAAAAATAATATTAAAAAATAGTAAAAAGAAAAAATTGTATTTTAAAAAAAAGCAAGTAAAAAGAAAAAAAATTATTTTTAATATATAAGAATAAGGTAACAAGAATCGATAAATTCGACTCAGCAATACATTTTATCTTTTCGCTTATAACTGTTCATTTTAAGCACATTTTTAGGCCGATTTCCGCACTACATAGCTCAAGCCTCACCTTATAATTAGGGTTCACTCGAATTTTTTTTGGTGAAAAATTATACTATTTATGTATGGTAGAAATAATTTTCTTATCTATATATAATAGATGTCGAACCCCTTCAATTAGTTCGTCTGTCTACTTTTTTATAATTTTGAATCTCCTCAAAGAAAATCATAGCTCTACCACAGTTTATTAGAGATTTATTTTACTAAATTAACTTTATTAGATATGGCTTTTAAAAGCTAAATTTGATTACTAACATTTATTTAATTATTTAATGATAAAAATAATATTAAAAAATGATAAATTTATCTTAATTTGCTTTAAAAAGAGCTGGGTAAAATAGAAAATTTTATTTTTTTGGATATAAGAATAAAGTAAAAAAGAAACAAAGAGATTAATTATGTATTTATTTTCTTAAAAAAAATAGAGAAAGAAGCCAAAAATGGAGCTATTAGGTGCACAAGTTTCTTGTTTGAAGAGACCTTGTTCAGATCTTCTTGAAACCATATACTATTGTAATACCAATTTAGGGATGACAAAACTAAATTCAACTTGTTTAGTTCATTCAAAACATTGATAATTCGTCCATTTATTAACTCAATCTAACTTATTTTAATTCATTTAAAATTGGGTCGATGTGCAACTCGAATTGACTTGAGAGAGATTTCGTCAAATATTTTTAAAACACGTTTTTTAATTTGATATATTTTATATAGCCAGAATAAAGAAAAATATAAGTTAATTAAGTACTAAAATATTGCAAAGAACAAATAAAATAAGTAAAACTTAATAAAAGTTGGATTGGATTGGATCTTGACCTGCTCTATAATCCATTATCAATCCATTTTGAATCAATCTATTTTGATCCAAGCAAATTCAGGTTGAATTGGGTCTTGACCCATTTATTATCTTAATTTCTTATGACCTGCTTAAATTTAACTCAACACGCCAAGTTATCACCCTGTACCAATTCCATAACTCAAGAGGCACAAATTGAAACAGTAATCATAATATTTATACTTGATGCACACAATTGGAATCAAGTGGCTCTCATGCCACCCCAACAGGGAAGCATCATCACTTCCAAAAAACAAGGTGATTTGGAGGTGCATTTCTAAGTTTTAAACAAAAATTCATGTTTTCAATGTCACCTCACACATTTTCTCTGTCTCAATTCACCAAATACTCTCTTTTTTTTGTTTTTCTAAAAATTTTAGCTTTCTGAATATAAAAAAATTGGATCACAAGTCTCAAAATCTTCATGTTATAAATTTTATCAAATCAATGCCATATAAATTAGGACGAAAAAAATATGAAATAATTCATTGGAAGTACCATCTTTTCTCATTTATATGGTACTCATTTATATGTATTTGATTGATAATAATAACTTAATTTACTTTTTAAAATTTTATCTTTATTGTCATGTATTTATAATTACATTAATCATCTACTCCTAACACATTCAAAAACAACAATTTTAAAAGTAATTTTTATTCTTTAGTAATCAATTAAAATCACCACATAAACTGATTGTTAAGAATAAAAGTCAATTCTAGTTGTGAGAATTAGGGCAATTTAGGTAGAAAACACTAATACCTCAAAATTAATTGGGCCGTTCGATTTGGGCTGGCATAAGAATTTGCTCAAGGTATATCCTAAAAATCTAGTATTTAATTTTGTGGGATAATTAGAGTGCATGACCATCAATTGAAATAATTATAAAAAAAAAATTATTCATTGAACAAATTAAAAAATATTTTGGTACATTCAATATAATTGTAATTTAGGATCATAAGATTTAAAAATTCGTATTTTTAATTTTTTTTTATATCAAATCAAACTAATTTTTTTTTTTTGTAAAAAAAAAAACGGACGGAGTCATACAAGTAACGTACCAAATTGATGGCTTATATATTCACTTGAGCAGCAGTTCATGTAAGAACATGATTTATGCATATGGACTTCTAATGTGTAAAATCATTTTCAAATAAATGAAAAAAAAAATTGTAGCAACAAAACAAAAGTAAAATCTGATTACTTTTTTTTTTTGGAACAATTTAACATCATTGACAGAAAGTCAAATTAGATTAAAGTAATTTGATATTTTAAAAAAATTTAGATATTCAAAATTATAAAAAAAAAATATTATAGATTGTAATTTTCTTTATATCAATATGATGAAAAAATATATCTTAATATATTAGTCAAAATTTATATAGTTTGATTCTATAATTAGTAAATATAACAACTCAAATGAGATGGTAGGAGTATAATTTAGACAAAAAATTATACAAAATGAATTTAATTATAAAATTATTTATAAAAAATAGATTCAGTCCATACTACTTAACCCACTTACTTATTTTTTTTTCTTATTTCACGCATGACATCAGCTTCACTATTCTGTGATACTCAATCGATATATGATACTACTATAGTATCATATAAAACTAAATTTGATCCTCTATGATACTTCATAGATATATCGATACCTTATATAGAGAATTAAGAATAAGTTTTTAATAAAATATAAGATATAATTATAAATAACTTTTTTTGTTGAATTAAACGTATTATTTTCTCAACTTTTAATGCATATCTCAATTTTTGCAATATAAATGAAAACTATAGTTTTATGAAATTTCCTTTCAATGCATTAAATTATAATTATGTGCAAAGGTCTTTCTTTACCAAGTCTAGTCCACGCCAACCCTAGAAATTTTTAATAATAATTCCAATCGTTATCGAACTTTCCAGAACCTCAACCAGAACCTACAAGAACCCTCTGGTAGTCGCCACTACCACACAAACCCCACTTTATTAAATCCCTAAATACTCACTTTTTCTTCTCTTCACCATACCTCTTCTACACATTGTTCAACAAAATTCCTCTAAATCAGAACAGCCATGGCCGACGAAGCTAAGGCCAAAGGTAACGCCGCTTTCGCCGCCGGAAATTTCACCGACGCTATAACTCACTTTACTGAAGCTATCAATCTAGCTCCAACCAATCATGTTCTTTACTCCAACCGATCTGCTGCCTACGCATCATTAGGAAAATATTCCGATGCTTTATCCGATGCCCAGAAGACAGTTGAACTTAAGCCTGATTGGGCAAAAGGGTATTCTCGTCTTGGTGCCGCACATTCTGGACTTCATCATTACGACGATGCGGTTGCTGCTTACAAGAAGGGGCTTGAGATTGATCCAAATAATGAGGGATTGAAATCGGGTCTTGCTGATGCTCAGTCAGCTCAGGCCCGATCTCGAGGTCCGGCGAGTCCGTTTGGTGATGCCTTTTCCGGTCCGGAGATGTGGACTAAGTTGACCGCGGACGCGAGTACACGGGCTTATTTGCAACAGCCTGATTTTGTTAACATGATGAAAGATATTCAGAAGAATCCAAGTAATCTGAACCTTTATTTGAAGGATCAGAGGGTAATGCAAGCACTTGGAGTTTTGTTAGGTGTGAAATTGTCGACGAGGATGCCGGAGGAGGACGAAGAGATGCCGGATGCTTCGGCGGAGAGGAAGAGACCAGCGGAGACGGAGCATGTGAAGGAAGAGAAGCGTCCCGAGCCAGCTCTGGAGCCGGAGCCGATGGAAGTGTCTGGGGAGGAGAAGGAGATTAGAGAGAAGAAAGCAAAAGCACAGAAGGAGAAAGAGGCGGGTAATGCAGCTTACAAAAAGAAGGATTTTGAGACTGCAATTCAGCATTATACTAAGGCGATTGAGCTTGATGATGGAGATATATCTTTCATTACTAACCGCGCCGCTGTCTACTTGGAGATGGGAAAGGTATTATCCACATTCCTTAGTACTTCTAATGATATTTGGTTAGATAAGGATTGTATGATATTAATTTGAATTGTATAGTATAGTGATAGTATTAATAATACTAAAAGTTTGAACCCTTTTAAAAGAAAACGAAGTCTGATTGATTTGCCTAGTTTGTGCTTATCTGTTTTTATTATCCCCGCTTGCTAGAATTGATCTAACCTTTAGATTGATCAAAAAATGGTTTTATGTTTTTGAAAATTGCACTTTGGAGTTAGCTAGCTAGTGTGATTGAGCTGAGGTTTGTGGTAGACAAAGGTTGGAATCTAGCAGTAAAGAAAAGTCAGGTGATTTCTTCCACCTAGCCAGTGCAGGTATGGTAGGATAGTCCCACGTCCTGCTTGATAGTTGTTTAAAAAGTGGAACTTTTAATTGTTTGACTAGTTTCGGTTTTTGGAAGCGGTATATATTATGTAGATATAAACAAATATCACGAACATGGTTAGCGAGTCTGTATAAATTGGTATGGAGGAAAGGAGTATCAATTTTACATCATGTGCTTGTTCTCTTTATGCATTTTTTATGGTGATATGCCTTGGGAATTTGAGTTCATCATCAGCATATCTGATGTAATAGAAAGATTTCGCTTTTCTCCTAGTTAAAAGGCCATCTGTTAGTGCTTTTACTCCTTGGTGAGTTCAGCATTTATCTCCTAGTTAAGGTTGTTGGGTTTGTAAGGTTTTGGTTTGCTTTCATGTAACAAATGTTGTAGTCGAGAGGGATGTGGAGTGTCAGATGATACTAGTAATTTGTCTAATTGGTAGTTTTGTGATGCTGGATTTGATTTCTTTGTGTAGAAGAGTTCGCACATATGAGTAATATACCCTTCTTAATGTGTTCATTCTTTGTTTGGGTATTTGGCTTGGCTGTTGTCGGCCAATTGTTGTAATAGTATTTCCCATCAATTGGCTAGCCTTTATTTATTGATATTTTGGTCGGGACAATTGTTTAGCTTTTGTGTCCAAAAATAGGTCACAGATCATCTTTGTTATCTGATCTTTATATTTTGGGTGGTGGGAGAGGGTGTGTCTCTGTTGTTTTTCCTGCTGCGGTAGAATTTCCCATTTGAATTGTCTCTCCTAATATATAGGAGAGCATAATAATTAATGAAAGGTCTTCCAGGGGAAATGGAAAATCATATCTGCTAATGCGCATCTCTGAAACCTATGAACAGATGTGAAGTGGTGACTGGATAGCGACATTCAAAATATACAGGTGCTAGTGCATGGATTCTATAGCTTGTGTCAGGCATGGAGTAGCGTAGTGCTCTTTCATTGAAAATTTGCTTGTTTGATCTTCCAAACTGTTGAGTTTAAGGGGAGGGTTCGAGTTAGTTCACTTCCTTTGCTAATTAGCCACCATCTGCGACCAGTACTAGCATATAAAGCTAAAGGGGTGAATAGGGAAATGATCTTGTGACAACTTACTCCACCTGTATGTGCTTGACTTTTCTGGCGACTGCATGACATGATACTTAAGTCATTAGAGGATTAGAAATGGTGTTCCCATCCACATTGTCTCCCAGGTTTCTCTGTCCTCTTTTTTACACATAGCAAGTGTAATACTTTGAGCCTAGTTCCAGGCCTTTGATCTGTTCCTTGTGACAATATGATTTACCTGTGAAATTTTTTGCATAAGTTCTCTGCTCTGGTGTACGCATGTTATAATTTGTTTATTTTTTTTTTTTGACCTTGATATCAGTATGAGGAATGCATCAAAGATTGTGACACAGCTGTTGAAAGGGGGCGAGAACTAAGGTCAGACTATAAGATGATTGCAAGGGCTCTGACTCGAAAGGGAACTGCCTTGACAAAGATGGCTAAAAGTTCAAAGGATTTTGATGTTGCAATTGAGGTTTTCCAGAAAGCTCTGACTGAGCATCGCAACCCGGATACACTGAAGAAACTCAATGATGCTGAGAAGGCGAAGAAGGAATTAGAACAACAAGAGTATTTCAATCCACAAATAGCAGATGAAGAGCGTGAGAAAGGTAAGAGTTTCTTCTAAGGCTGTCTTTATTGTTTTGCCTCCTATGGGGCTAACTTTCTTCACTATGTTACAGGAAACCAGTTCTTCAAAGAGATGAAGTATCCCGAGGCAGTTAAACATTATACTGAAGCAATAAAGAGGAATCCCACGGACCCGAGGGTATGACCTGTCACCACTTGACTTGAGGAGTTTCCCAGTCCATTAAGGACTCGATCCTTGGTAACTGCAAGTGATGATGTCTATTTTCTCCTCCGTTTTTTGTTAGGCATATAGCAACCGGGCTGCCTGCTACACGAAGTTAGCCGCATTACCTGAGGGGCTCAAGGATGCTGACAAGTGCATTGAGCTCGATCCAACATTTGTAAAGGGCTACACGAGGAAGGGTGCTGTTCAATTTTTTATGAAAGAGTATGAAAAAGCTTTGAAAACTTACCAGGAAGGATTGAAGCATGATCCTCAGAATCAGGAACTTCTAGATGGTGTTAAGAGGTAGACACATACTACTTTTTCCTGTGGTCTTATACCCCATCTGTTGCTTTCTTTGAAGTTTTTTAGGGTGATCCCTGTTCTTAAAATTGGTTTCTCTTGTAATGTGATGTGTGTTTTACTCTCCTCTTTCTACATGCAATTCACCTATCTTGTTCCTTTTATTCATTTTGCAGATGTGTTGAGCAAATAAACAAGGCAAGCCGCGGAGATTTAACTCCGGAGGAGCTCAAAGAGAGACAGGTATTGTTTCTTTGTGCTATAATCTTATTTTACTCCACGCAGAGGTAACTGGTGATGGTTAACATTCATAAATGAATTTCTTTGAACAGGCCAAGGGGATGCTAGGATCCAGAAATTCAGAACATCCTTACAGACCCAGTAATGCGACAGGTAATTTTCGGTTCTCTGAGAATAGCATCTGCCACTTGTCATATACCAAATACATTGTGGGCGTGGGCGTATTTGCTACTCTTTGTAACTTACCTGCATTTTGTATTTCGAGCAGGTGCTAACCGACTTCCAGGAGAACCCTCGAGCTGCACAGGATCATATGAAGAATCCTCTTGTGATGGACAAGATCCAGAAATTGATAAATGCAGGAATTGTCCAAGTTAGATAAGTAGCGACATTTACAACTCACCAGCAAAAGTAGCAAGGACCATCCATTATTTTTTAACCTTTGTTTATTTAAAGTTAATAGTTCATTATGAACTCCTTTTAATTCGCTCTCGAAGTGTAGTGTCGAACGATATCTGGGTTTTTCCTTGAACTTTTTTCTGTGGCAACTTTTAAAGATTTGTATCTTGGTTTTGCTTGGTGGTCTGAACTCTGAAAGGTCGGATTGACTCCGCCGTTTGTGTCTTAATTGTTGTGCATTCCCAAAAGTTGTGTGTATCAGCATTTGACTATGAGAATCTTTAGGTGAAAAATTCCAATTCCTACCAAAAAGGTTTCCCATAAAGTGATTAATGTGCATGCCTGGCTACATGCCCGCTAAGACAATGAGACTCGGTGGGGACGGTTGGTTTCAAAGCATCCGCTGAAAATTAATTCACTCGTCTTAACTCTTTTCTGTAAGTGTTTGTGTTTAAATAATCAATAAATGGGCTTAGCTTGATTCATAATTTATAATTAACTTAAATATTTTTGTGAGGGGTGGAAAAATGAACTAAAATTCCAGCTATAGTTATACGCGACATCTATTTTTGTGAGGGGGTGAAAAAATACATTAAAACTCCGGCTATAACTATATGTAGAACTTTTGCAATAGGCTTTCACAACTTTCAGTTTGTTATTTGTTACTCGGATATTTTTTATTTGATACGATATTTAAGAGAAAAGTAAAATTTTTAAAATTGGTAAAAAGAAAATTTTAAGCTTATAATGTTTTCAATTAAAATAAGATAACAAATAAAAAAAAGAAAAGACGTCACATAAAATAGAGCAGGGAGTATACAATTGCTTGCACATGAAAATCATAAAAAGAAACTTTCTTTCATATACATTTTCTTTAATTACTTAACATTCTGATTTTTGATTTCTCAAAATACATCATACTATTCTATCCTCATTTTGAACCTAAGCACTAATTTATAAATAAGAGTTGTAACACACAAATGATTCATTAGCACTAATTTATAAATAAGAGTTGTAACACACAAATGATTCATTCTTAGATTTTCTAAATGGCAAACAGATAAATTTGTTTAACTATTTTGAAATGTTGATTGTAATACTAATAAAGGGATGAATCAAATGAGTATTCAACTTTTTTTTAAGTCTTTCTAATTCCTACAAGAAAGAAACTGCCATTTATTTTATTTAGAGATTCTTTTATTTAAAAAGGAACTTATCTACTCCATACGACTAGTTCCGGGTTCAAAAGCAAACGTAAAACAACTCAAACCGTCAGATATTTATTACACCTAAGATCCCAAACAAAGAAGCATCAATTTGTTGCAAAACATATACTTGTTTCTATAGTAAGAAAAAAGATGATCCCACAATCAGGACACACTCAAACTTGCCCTAAAATATCAGTCCTCTCTCTCTTCCACCCCTTACGAGCTACACAAATGGCTGAAGAAACTCGGACGTATAACTAAAAAATATCGACTATTCTCCATCGGTGTTTCATGCTGGTACGTCACAAAAAGAATGTTGTGCAAGCTTTAACATATTCGTGAGTAATAATACCTATCTTCAAGTTCGTCCTAAAAGCTCCCCGAGCAGCCAGCTGGAATGCCAAAACACTTGAATCCACATCATGGTAAGATCCATCTACTAACACAGCACGAACACCTATCTTCAAGTTCGTGGATCGAAAATCCGGAAGCTTAAGCAGCTGCTGCTTCCTCCTTTTTGGAAAGTTGATTTTGAATGTGTTGTGGGACAACATCAAACTTGGCTAATTGCATTACGTATGATGCACGTCCTTTTGTCATTCCTCGCAAGGTACTAACGTAGTTGAACATCTCTGCTAATGGAACTAAAGCATCCACCACCTGCAATTTATCAAACGCGTATTTTTAACATATGCTTATTCTTCACAATCGTAAAATATGACATGTTATAGAGAGGTCATTTTAAAAGTAGACAAAGCAGCCTATCTTACAAATCTTCTGCGATAAAGCATATAAATCCATCCGTCCCTGCTTTACATGACAATGTCCGACCAGAAAGAGTATAAAATAAGACTATATACATAAGCGCCCCCTTAAACTTGTCCGGTTTTTTCCATTTAGATACTTAAACTTGGTCCAGTACCTACTGAACACCTAAACTCTTCCAAAAGTGCTTCAATTAGACACGTTATCATGATACAACCAAAATATAAAATGTGTGCATTTCGCACGTAGCTGACATGGCAAAAATCTACCAATGAGATAGTGACATGTCGTTTTGATCCCAAATAATAAGGAAAAAACTACCAATAAAAAGCTCTGTTCCTCGAAATATTCAATGAACTTTTGGTGACGCATCAAGATAAATAATGTTAAGATCTGGGCATGATCTTTTCTAAAGGACACCTGAAATTCTACCCCCAAAATTATTCGCCAGAGAGCACGAAAGGAACTAAAAAAAATCAAGAAAGCAAGCACTGAGAAGTAACTTCTGTAAAGAAAGCAGAAAAATCATAATCGCCGAATGCTTATTAAAAACTGATTGATTTTTTTTATAATTAAATGACAGATTCAAACCTTATAAAAACGGCAACCGAGGAAAAACAGGAAAAGGGGATCACGGATTTGAAGAAACCTATCTCAGGTGGTGGTTCCTCAAAATTATTTGAGAAAATTTCAACTGAATATTGTGGTGTTGGAATTGGGGAAACTAGATTTGAATTATTCACGGAAGTGTTCCTAGTGAGAAGTGGCTTTGGCAAGCTCTCCATGGAGCCCGCCACGGCCTGGAAATTTTTTGGTGAGATGGTAGATTTTCAATCAAAACCAGCGGAATAGAAAAAATGGAGAAAGAGAGAATTTTTTTAAAACCATTTTCCAGGCACTGAATATGCTCAAACGGAGGGGAACACATATACTTTTCCATGTCAGCAAAATGTGTCTAATGAAACATTTTTAGAAGAATGTAGGTGTTTAATAGGTACTAGACCGAGGTTACGTGTCTAAATGAAAATATCAAACAAGGTTAGGGGGCCACATATGAAGTTGGTGGTGGTGAATATTGTTACTCCCTTCTTCCCAATTTATGTCTTCCAATCTTGGAATGTTTTGAAATGCTTAACACCATTTTATTTCTATACAAACCTTCTTCCCAGTAAGGTTCAACCATTACTCTATTATATATATTTTTCCAATATCACTAATATAATATATAAAAATCAAATTTGTATCTCAAACTCTATTTCCAATCAAAGGACCATCACAGAAAATGAGACAGAAGGAATGA
Organism: Solanum virginianum; assembly: GCA_000787875.1. Taxonomy (NCBI): domain Eukaryota; kingdom Viridiplantae; phylum Streptophyta; class Magnoliopsida; order Solanales; family Solanaceae; genus Solanum; species Solanum virginianum. The sequence goes on from DF357510.1 coordinate 70,390, forward strand.
AATGATGGTTGAAAAATCATTTGATGGAGATAAAGTAATATCAAAGTTAAATGATTAAAGCAAATTGAATTCTTGAAAATTGTTTAAGTTGTATAGAATAATAATATTAGTAGAATGATGCCAAATACATTGAGATGTCTCAAAATGAAAAACCTGGTATAAACGTTGGACCAGATGAAATACTACTCCCTTGGTTCCAATTTACTTGTCTCCGTTCAGATTTCAAGAGTCAAACAGTTTAGTTTTGACCATGAATTTGGGCATGAAATCTTTAGGCTTTTTGAAATAAAATTTACATATTTGAAACTATGTAAAAAAATATACTATAAGTCATAATAACGCATAATTCAAGATATTTAAAAGACGTATGAAAAAATTATCACGAAGTACGAGAAATGCCACAGAAATTGAGGCAGAGGGAGTAGTATTTTTTTTTAAAAAGATGACCTAATTCATGTATTACTACTGTATGCATGCTGGATTATTAATACATCCCCAATTCTTGTTCAACAAAAAGTGCAGTTGGAAGGTGCAGACATAGATTATAACGAACAGATTGATGAAAGGAATCCGCTATTCATACCTTGAGACCTCCAGGTTTGTCTCCAAAGCTGTTGATTTGGCCTCTCCTTGAGTTAAGGTCACCAATTACATCTCCGAGATGTTCTTCTGGTGTAACTACTTCAACCTTCATTATGGGTTCTAGCAATTGTGGACTAGCTTTTCTCATCCCTTCCCTAAAAGCTCCCCGAGCAGCCAGCTGGAATGCCAAAACACTTGAATCCACATCATGGTAAGATCCATCTACTAACACAGCACGAACATCAACAACGGGAAAGCCTGCCAGTACCCCGTTACTCATGCATTCTTCTAATCCCTTCATAACACCTGGAATATATTCTTTTGGCACTGCACCTCCCTTGATTTCACTCTTGAATTCATATCCACCACCTGCTTCCATGGGTTCAAACCTTACTGTGATATCAGCAAACTGTCCTGAACCACCAGACTGCTTCTTGTGTACGTATTTCACTTCTGAGGTCTTGGAAATGCTCTCACGGTAGTTTACTTGTGGAGCTCCAACATTAGCTTCCACCTGTCAATTGATAAGCAACACAGAGTTACTAGCTGTAAGAAATCTTTCAGTTCTACTAGGCATTTACTGTAAATCAGAATGGTAGGCAAGGATAGACAAGTGATCAAAGTACGCCTTACATTGAGCAGTAATTTCACAAGAAAATCAAAGACATGAGAGAGACATTTATGCAGTAGCAAACTGATTATGCCTCCTACAATAATGGGAAACAAAGTCTAGTTTTGGGAGATACATGTCCTGTGAAGGTGATGATGCTGAAAGAAGATCAAAGTTGTAATCTTTTTTTCCCTTTTGGGATTTCGAAGAATTTCCTATCTTTCATTCATCATAAATTTCACCTAAATGGAGCCCAGAGCCATTAAAAAGATAAAAAGAGATAAATTTCACCTAAGGTTTTTGTTATTCATCTGGTTTCGAGCAATGCAAGAAGAAGATACCTTGACGATTCAAACAGATAGAAAGCTCGTATGGGCAACATATATATGTCCCTGGGAGTGCATTCACAGTGAGCATTTTTTGAGTTTGTTGAGACATAAAGAGCTGTTTTGGAGTGTCTAAGCAAATGGTTTGCAAATATTCAGACAATAAATAATTGCTTCAGAGTGTGTTAGGAAAACATTTTGTATATAACCAGACAATTTTATCCTATCAGATATCACTTAAAGCAGTAAAAAAAGAGTAATACTGAAAGCATCTAGAAACTGCAATGAAATTCTTCTGATAATAATACGACAAAAGAATAGGTTTGTTTTATTTTTGAGGGCTTTGAAGGGGTTTCCAGATACATACCTTAAATTCCCTTTTCAGTCGATCAACAATGATCTCAAGATGTAATTCTCCCATTCCCTCAATAACTGTCTGGTTAATCTCCTCATCCCGTGAAAAATGGAAAGATGGATCCTCTTGAGCCAGTTTTATTAAGCCTTGCGCCATCTTATCAATGTCTGCTTTGGTCTTAGGTTCAATTGCAACCTTTATAACAGGATCTGGGAAATCCATGCGCTCAAGCACAACAGGTTTCTCGGGATCACACAATGTCTCTCCTGTAATTGTATCTTTCAATCCAGCAAGAGCAACAATATCACCAGTTAATGCTGTCTTTACATCCTCTCGGCTGTTAGCATGCATTTCCAGAAGCCTGCCAATTCTCTCTTTCCTGCCTTTGTTTGCATTTAATACATATGATCCTGCACTAAGCTTTCCAGAATATACCCTGACAAATGTGAGAGACCCGACAAAAGGATCATTCATGATCTTAAAGGCCAAACCAGTAAATGGTTCATCATCACTTGGGGCCCTCTCAATGATCAATTCTGGGTTGTCAGGGTCGGTTCCATTCATGGGTGGCACGTCAATTGGAGAAGGCAAATAATCCACAACTGCATCAAGAAGCGGCTGAACCCCCTTGTTCTTGAAAGCTGAGCCACACAATACAGGGACAAAACTGCCAGAGATAGTTCCCTTCCTAATCAACTTTTTAATGGTTGCCTCATCAGGTTCAACTCCTTCCAGGTACTTCTCCATAATTTCATCATCCAATTCAACTATAGTCTCAATCATTAGTGCCCTATACTCCTCAGCTAGCTCTTGAAGGTCAGCAGGAATATCCTCGTACGAGAACTTTGCCCCTAGTTCTTCTCCGGACCAAACAATAGCTTTCATCCTTACAAGATCAACTAATCCTTTGAATGTATCCTCTGCGCCAATTGGAATCTGAATTATAAGTGGTTTAGAACCCAAGTTTGTTACTATCATGTCTCTTGTTCGGAAAAAATTAGCTCCAAGACGATCCATCTTATTTACGAAACATATCCTTGGGACTCCATACTTATCAGCTTGTCTCCAAACAGTTTCTGATTGAGGTTCCACGCCAGCAACACTGTCAAACAAGCATATGGCACCATCTAAAACCCTAAGGGCACGCTCTACTTCAAGAGTGAAGTCCACGTGACCAGGAGTATCAATTATGTTGATACGATGCTTGTCCCAGAAGGTGGTAGTAGCAGCAGAGGTAATTGTAATCCCCCTCTCTTGCTCTTGCTCCATCCAGTCCATTGTGGCAGTTCCTTCATGCACTTCACCAATTTTATAGTTTCTTCCGGTATAGTAAAGGACCCGCTCAGTAGTAGTTGTCTTCCCTGCATCTATATGAGCCATAATTCCTATATTGCGATAGTCCTTCAAGGGCACCTTTCTCTTCTCATCTGCAGATAAAATAAAAAAAGCAGCACATCAGTTCATGTTCCAGGAATGCTACACTCTCTAGACCAAAATGAACTCCATATAACATATATGTCAGCAGAGTCAATACTAAGCTAAAATACACCCCCATCTCCTGAGACATAGTGTATGATTAGACAGTGATTGGTAAACCATAAGACTGAAAGAAGTGTCTAGGATATTAATGTTTCTAATTATCCACATTCTTTCTTTTTGTTTTTCGAAAAATAAACATAACTAGAAGTTGACATCCACATAAGTTCTTAATGATCAAAGCCATTTTCCTTGAAATACAGTAAGCAGAGGATGCCACCATTCACCAAGAGTGAACTTCATGTAAGGAAGTCCACAGCAGAACCCAACATAGACACCTTCAAAGATAAGGTACTATGTTTTCACAATTATACAGACTAAAGATTCAACCTTTATTTTCTTTTCCTCGATCCAAAGTTAATTATTTCATTTTGCTTCTTGTTCATGAATATTCAAAACAAACCCCTTTGGTTCTCAGCAAAAAAGACCTTCCTTTTCTCAAGCCTATTTTCTCCAATTCATTATGCTTTCAATCCCTATTACATTCCACATTATAAAAAAATCGGTAATTAAGGCAGTCACATAAAGTTAAACAATCTAAGTTTCTCAATTCCAATCAATTAATCAATTGTGTCTCAATTCAACCTAGAAAAATCCAGATATATAGATATTTAGCATCCATTCCATTCATAATCATACTTCTCATTTAGTTTATCAATAGCGGTGGTGTTCCAGCCAACTTGCACCTACCGCAACTATACTACTAGGTACCTACTTCCAGTAACTCTTTCCAAAAGGACTTATGTAGACTGGTTGAAATCACTTAGCTTTTTAGCCTATATTGGACTCCCAACCTTTGCCTCCCATGGTCTTTACTCTATTCATTAATCTTTCAATATAAAAACAATGAAAAACAAGACTCTTGCTCAAGAAACCAACCTACCCACCCACCTGCCACCCCCCAAACACCACCACCAAAAAGATGAAATCTTTACAAGTTAACAACAACATACCAAGTAGAATCCCACATGTGGGATTTGTGGAGGGAGGCTGTTTCCTGTGGAGCCTCGTTACAAAAACCTCTTTACAAGTTACCCATTTAATAATTTACACCATAAAATTAAAAATTTTAATCCTCTAAGCAAAAAAGAATTGAAATTATTTGACACCTTTAGCAGCATCCATAGCAAAGACTGAAAAGATAACACCTTTTACCCAAGAAACCAACCAATCCATTACTCCCCCCCCCCCTAGCAATAACAGAAAATCCATTCTTTCTGGTTTTCTGAGATAATCTTGAACTTCTAGAAGCATTAAAAGAGAACAATCGTGAGCTTCCAAAGAGTTCAGACATGGAAGAAGAAGCAAGGGACTGTAGTTTGACACATCGATTCCTCCGAGAAGAAGTGACCCGGTTTGAAACGGGTACGGGTCTTTGAGACCCATTAAAGTTACAGAGTGAAGAAGCAGCAGATGACATTCTTGTCACTGACTCTGCTGCCATTTCTTTTTTCTCCTCCTCTGTTTTTCTGGTTTACTCTCTGTGTGTGTATATTTGTACTGGTTTATATTGGTTTGGATAGGGAGTGGGGATAATGAAAAGAGTTTGAGGTGTGAGAACTTTTGGTGATTTGGCCACTTTGAGACCTTTAGTTTTTAGGTTAGTTTTGTGAATATGGGATAATATTGTGAGGCCTAAAAAAATAATTCCCTTTTTATTTTATGTTTATATTGTCTTGTTAGACATGGAACAACATCCACAACACCTATTTAATAAATTAACTTGTGTTACTCAAAAATTTGATTGATAATTTAAACTTCACAAAAATAATTATTAATTTTGATTTTGGGACTCTTTTGCATGTGAATAACAGATAGGATTATCGAAAGTTTGATCAAATTTGAGGCATAATTATCACAAAATTAATCTTGACAAGGTAAATTTTTACAATTTTAGTTATGCATACTTATAAGTTGATTATAAAATGACTAAAGTTTTAAAATTTTTACATTGTGACTAGTACTTAAATAGCGATCACAATATTGGCTACATGGGTACTTGTCCCTTTCCATAAAGAATAGTAGACCTAGTTAAAGTCCAAAGGATTGAAGGGAATTGATGCAGGCCCAATCATTATTATAGACAAGCCCAAAACAATAAATTCAAGATGCTATACTATAGATCAGAGGCCCAAAATTGCTAATAGTCCAAGAATTGTGCTTTTGTTTTCATTTTCACATTACCTTTTGTAATTGGAAAAATTACGTGGATAAGCAAACATATATTAGATAATTAATTAATATAATTGTAGTTTATATTAATTATGACTCGCAGTAAACATTTACATGTAATTATAGTTTGAGTTTTGTATAGTTCACGCGATTTATACGAGGATGCCACCATTCACCAAGAGTGAACTTCATGTAAGGAAGTCCACAGCAGAACCCAACATAGACACCTTCAAAGATAAGGTACTATGTTTTCACAATTATACAGACTAAAGATTCAACCTTTATTTTCTTTTCCTCGATCCAAACCAAAGGACCGAATCAAAATTTACTAAAATCGAACCGAAGAACCGAATGTCCCTTAGCCACATATATATCTTTAAAACATATATAAGCTCATTGCCAATGCTGGCAAATAGTGATTACACAAATTCAAGATTGAAATATGAACAACTCGTAGACAAGGCTTCAAACTTATTAAAAACACAATTAAAGCACATTGTTATTAAAAGTTTGAGCCTTTCAAGTACTTTAGAAAGTCCTCAATTAATACTATTTTCCTGTTTTTTAAGGATAGTTGGGGCGTTGAATATTGACACCACTTCGACGATTTTGAATTATCCTTTTGAAAGCCTCTTGAATTCCGCTATCATCATAATTACGATAATTACTAAAACGACTATTTATCATTTTGAAAGCACTTTGAATTTCACCATCATCGCGATTCATGGTGGTGATACCTCCTTGACGAATATATATGTATGAAAGTTGTTTATAAATGCAAAGGATCACAAAAAAGATGGCTACTGTGATATTTTTATCCATTCAGACTATTTTTCTTATAATTTGTGTGCTGATATATATGTTTGAGAAAGTATTGTTTGTATGTATCGTTAATTAATCAACAATACATAGTTCACCTAAGCAATTAATGAGTGAAATATTAATAACATTGTAGAATAGTTTGTTTGTGCCTTCTCCAAAACAAAATACAATCAATACAAGACAATTGAATGAGTATATTATTAAGGAGATTAATATAAATGTCATAAAAAATCTTAATAATAATACTAATTATTATGAGTTAGACTTGGGTTGGGATAGTTTGTTTGTCTTGATCAATTGATCAACCCATTAGTAGTATACTCCATGTATGTCCTTATATCAGACATTGCATGTTACCTATAAACTTCAAAAGATAACATTTATTTCATGAAAAATTGAATTACTATGAAAAGAAGGCAATTACTAGTCTTCCTTCACACCAACTAGAGTAAAAAATCTGCACTTGTACTAAAAGTGAATTATGCAATATAAATATATTATAAGTGTTCAGAGAAATAAATTGCTATTGTTATCAATGGTAAATATTTTCTTAATCTAGTATATCTATGTAAATTTCCCTTGATTTGCCAAAGTTACCTTTGACCAAGTCGAATTTAGCCCATCGGTAGTATACTCCACGTATTATATCAAACATGCATGTTATATATAACTTCAAAAGATGACATTTATTTCATGAAAAAATATTGGATTACAACAATAACAACAACAAGAAAAGGCAACTAGCCTCCCTTCTAATAACCAACTAGAATAAAAAATATACTTCATTTGCAAATAAACAACTATAAGTATAAGCATACAAAACACCAAACACACAGAAAGAAACTAAATTTGGCTTAAGCACATTGGAAGTTCTTTGGTGCATATTTTCCACAGTTGTTGAGCAACAAGCTGAGTGAAAGTGGAATATTCAGATTAATTCCCAACACATTGGCTTTAAGTGCAGTGCAAAGACAAACAGCAGCATCAAGGTCAGCAAGTCCTTGAATTAAAGAGCAACATTTAGTCTTGGCTGGACTACTTCCAACAACAAGGTGCAATAAGTCACCCAACAAATTGGCACAAACATTTAGCTTTAGTGTGTCCTTTGGGCACTTACCCTTTGATGATGGGGTGGAGGCGAATGTTCAATGTGAGAACAAGGGTAATTGAGGATGCACCAAACTTAGCCATTTTTTCAAACTTAATAATTAGCACTCTCAAAAATTGAATGTGGCTAATTACTAGTGAGAAAATGTTGTTTGCTTGGTGTTTGAAATGGATGGAATGAATGGCTATTTATAGGTAAAATTCTGATTTTTTTCAATTCTATTTTTCAAAAAATTGAGAGAGGCCCATGTGGATAGAGAATATTGCCTAGACAAGCAGTTGGCAAGTCCAAATTGAGATACTAGTACTATTATTGGATTATAAACTTTACTAAATTGTATTTTTGTGGATTTCATTAGTTGTCTCTATTATTATATCTTCTTCCTCAAAGATAAATTATACATTTTTTTTGTCTTCACACGGGAATTACATTATTCTCTCTAATTATTTGAACATTGTTCTAGAACAGGCTCAACTTGTGCCATGACCTGGATCCCATGCATCAAGATTAGTTCTCAGTTTGGAAGCTAGTAGCAAATAAACTAAACTCTGTTAATATTTTTTATTTAATTTCTCTTATGAACTATATTCCACATATTATGATTATTGACTCTCTTTTATAATTTGTTTGTTGTTACCTAAAGTAAAGTTGGTTATTATTGTATATAAACTTGAGAACGCTATAGAAAATTATCAACTTCAAATTCTGAATCAGCTTCTAATTTGACCTATTGAAGCAAGACTGTAACACCCAAGCTTTTCTAACAAAGATTGGACCGGAAAGTCGAGTTTTAAAAAAAAATACAAAAATGGCTTTGATGGAATAATTTTTTATCAATGGAATGGAAAGATAATTTTTCAGGGGAAAGTTGTTTAACCAGAAGAGTGTGTGACAAGTCCACATCGCGGACTTACCCAAACTTAGTTTTTTGACCCTTATTCATAAAATGTCCTCAGTACATGCATTTTATGTGTTGATGATCCCTTTGTTTATAAAGCACACTCATTGCATGCATTTTATGTGTTTTGTTAAAAAAATAAACTAAAATAGACTAAGTTCGAATTTTGAACTTGCTCCATCACAGTTTCTTATTTTCAGTTTTAAGTAAGGACATTTGCATGAAGTTTACTTAAATATTTTAAAGATTCACTTATTTAAGCTTCCACATTTTTGTTGTGTTTTCAATATAGTAGTAAGCCACACCAAGTAATTCACTTGGGGTAAAAAATAATTTTCGAGTATCGAGCACGTTCAGAGCGTAAGCTCGAAATGTGATAAAGACATCCTTGAAATAATGAGACACTTCCATCGTGCTTTTACATTATGACGTATGGTTATAAGGTATACAAAGAATAAAAGAAAAATCTCACTAGGGCATACCATTCAAGTCAATGCATTCATTCCATTTTATTGGAAAAAAAGAATCTCGAATACCGTTGATTTCAACAATAAAAACGTCTTCGTGCAACAAGTTGGATACACCTTCTAAACTAAAATTATTAGTATTACATTTTATTTTTCGAGAATCAAATCATACGAACTTTGATGAACATTATGAAATATATTCTTCATCATTTGATATAAGAAAATTTACAACTTAATAATACTTTTTCTTTAATTATCGAATATCTGAATTTTTATTTTTTAAAATATTAAATTAATTTAATCTAATATATTTTTGAAAATTGATTAAATTGAATATAAGAAAAAAAACTTGACAACTATTTTGATACTAAGGATGTGTAAAATAGTCCAATGTCATCATTTTTCTTTTCTGGCCGAGGAGATTGTGTGGCCTATATATGTTTGCATTTTGATAAATATTAGAAGCACGATGTGGACAAAGAAAATTACTAGGAAGAACAATAATATTCCTTTAATTTGGGTCAAAGTGTGAATATATAGAGATATTAAGGTTCTCAATTAATTCTATATTTATTTTTAGCACTATAACATGTGTGGTATTGATAGATCGTGGCAAAAATAAAATTAAAAAATCACCGCAAATATTGACAATTTATTGTCAAAGATTATACAAGTTATCATTAGATTATGTTCATTATTAAATATTTTCACTTTAATTTTTTATTTCCCAATCTATAATCACAGGAATAGATATTTTTGATACTTGTTCATTTATTCAAAGTAAACCATAGTGTTTGAAAATTTAATGAAAACAACATGATCCACTATGCTTTTTCATTTGTTTGTTTGTGTTTTTTATGCATAAGCTGCACAATAGGTTCCTAGAAATTCAACGAAATGTGATAGGACATTTTGTTCTTTTGCTTATTCATTTTTTACTTTAATTTCTTGAGCTTTTGGTTTTTTCGATATAGCCTATAGGAGATCTTGAAAAATTCGACAAGTACAAAATCACCTATTTGCTTGGCAAAGAAGAAAAGAAAAATCATTAAATTTTGTTTGATAATTAAACAAATAATATTTTAAAAAATAAAAAATAAATTTAAGAATTTGTAATAATTGCACGGACTGAACTATAGTTCATTATTGAGTAAATATCTCAAAAAATCACTTGACTATCTACCAAAAATTATATAGTAAAGTTATTCAATGTTTAGTTCATTTTAACGCTATTCATATCCAATTATCAAATATTTAGGTAATTTTTTTGTTTTCTGCTCGATGTTCGATATCTACATTAGAGCTTGACTATATCCAAATTCATTGCGTATGGTCCTATTTGGGAGAAAACACTCCCTACCAAGAATTTTTTCATTCTCAAGACTTGAACCAGAGGTCTCTGGTTAAGAGTGGAAC
>DF357510.1:85791-95865 GCA_000787875.1 Solanum virginianum
AATTTTCCCCTATAAAGATCGATTTACGCAGGAATATGCAATAACAATGTTTTATTTAATATAAATTGAATGGTTATGAAAATTATTGAACTTTATGATATTGAATATGTTAAAGATTGAATTTATATAATTTGTCTAGCTGTGATTTCATCAAGAATGAATTGTGAGCAAACTTCTTTGTACCTTCTTTATATCATACTTATTCTAGTCATCAATATTTGTCTAGCTGTGATTTCTTTATTTGGTCGAGCAGTAGAATTATTTAACATTAATTTTCACTAGCAAAATAAATATAGCATACATTAATTGTGAGAGAATCCGATAATGAAAGTCGCGTACACATTCTTTTTATGAATAACATAAAAATAAAGCGCATCGATATTTTAGTAATAAATTATTCAAATAATTTCTATATACAATATGACATTCATGTATCGAGCACATTATCATCAATTAGTCAAATATAAACAATCCCGACTTTTAACATAAGGAATATATTTCCATCTCTCGATCACAAAAACTTAAAAGATGATTGATGGAATACGATTTCTTACTAACTATTTTAATTCATTATACCTTTTATTTTAATTTTGTTTATAAATTTCTCCTTAATTGATGGATCGTTAGCATTCACACAACTTTAATTTCATTATCAAGCAAATGGGTCATATTATACTTGTCGCATCTTCAAAATCTCATTTTCAAGACCAAAAGTATAAGAAATTAAAGTACAAAATGAATAAACAAGAAATTAAAAAAGCCCAGTGGATCAAGTTGTTTTTATTATATTTTTAAAAAAATCTAATAGTTCAGGCCATATTTTTCAAACCCGTGACTCAAAATACGAATATCTATAGTTGGAAAATATGAACAAAGTATAAAAAACATCTATTCCTGTGATTATGGATTATTGCCAAATAAAAAGGTTAAAATGAAAATATTTTCATAATGAACATATAGAATGATCAGAGTCAAGATTTTAACTTAAGGGGGTTTAAAATTTGAAAAAACAAACACTCGAACTAGTCGAAGGGGATTCGACATCTATTATATATACATAAAAATTAAGATTTTAATTAAGGAGGTTTAAAATTTGAAAAAGCAAATACACGATCTAATCGAAGAAGATTCAACATCTACTATATATACATAAAAATTATCACTATAAAAATAATATAATTTTCGATTGAAGAATCCTAGCAATAAGGCGATTCCACCCCTGCCGATGATAACGTTGCATGCATTAGCATCTTTAACAAATAAATTGTCAATATTTGCGGTGATTTTTTATTTTCTTTTTTGGATTCCACACACTGACCACGATCTATCAGTGCCACAAATTATATATAGTGCTAAAAATATAAAGAAAACTAGTTGCGGATTTAATATTTGTCATTTTAAAAAGTAAGCAACACATTAATAAGTGATAGAATAGTCAAATTATCCTCTTATTTTACTTAGCGGAAAACTTCTCTGCCCCACAAAGTTAGAGATAAAAACTCTATATATTCTAACCCTTTAAAGATTTCATTCGAGAATTGAATTATATTAGATATGTAATTATTATAGTTATAATTATTTATTAGCGTGTAATATCTTAACGTGACAACTAAATTGAAAAACTAGTTGCAAAAAAACTAAACATAGGCCACACAATTTCATTGACAGAAGACAAAGATAACGACATTGTAATATCTTACAGTCAAGTTCAGCTAGTTGCAAAAAGAACATTAATTCTAGATGAAAACAACTTTTTAATTACCTTTTTTATTTTCCAATAAAACCTAATGAACGCATTGACTTGAAGTGGGAGGAGACGAGTTCGTAGAAAAGAAATAATTCTCATGAATAAGATATTAGTATTGGGTATTTAGGTTTATTGAAATTTTATATTGATAGTTGAAAAAAAAATTATTATGAGGTGTAAGAACACCATACCATGCTAAACAGTAATATATTTAGATTTAGGTCTAATTCAATTGGTATCATATAAAACTTAGCTAAAATATAAGGTTATTGGGTGCTCGAACAAAATTACACATGAAAATAGTTGAAATGAAAAAAAATACATATAATAAAGTATAGTATCTAAATTTTTGAAGATTTTTTAAGTATTATTAATAAAAGACTACTAGACACTCTGTCTAGTGGTATAAATTTAATTTTATAAAAAAAAAGTGTAGTATCTAAATAGCGTGACAATGTCTTTGGGCTAATAAAATATAGTTAAAAGCCATAATTGACGTATACAATTAATTTTAGAGGAGCGCTAAATTTGGTCGGGGAGTGCTTCCTAACAAAGGTAATTATGTAATCAGGAAGACTCAAATTCGAGACTTCTGATTAAGGATAAAGGAGAACTTGTCACTCCTAACTTCGCTACAATTCTTGTTGGTAATATACTTTTGTGAGAATTCTTTTGATACTACTAATTATTTTTTTCCTAATAGGACATTTAATTTAAGCATTGAATCACCCGCCCACGGGCATAATATGGATTTATTCTATTAACACATTATTAAGTAGTGGTGATTCAATTAGCACATTATTAATTAGCGATTTACGTATCATGTACAGATCATTAATATTTGATTATTCCCTCGTGTGATTTGTTTTATTTATATCCTGCTCTGGGAGCCATTAATTATACTTTTTTTTTTTACACACATGATCAGAATATACGTAGTACATATACTAATAACTTTTACACATGTTATAACATGTCAATTACTTTACGATAAATGTTTTTTTACTTGTTACATGCTGTTCTTTTTGTTGCATTTACAATAGAAAATAGTTAGAAGAACAAACTGCACTTTAATTACTAGTATTGGCTAGTTTCCATATAGTAGGGAACAAAAAATTAATCTTGATGAGATCCAGGCCAGCATGTTCAAGAACAATGTTCAAATAATTAGAGAGAATTATGTTAAGTACCATGTGAAAGTAAAGGATGAGTAATTTATCTTTTAGGGAGAAGAAATGATATATAATAGAGACAACTAATGAAATTCACAAAATTACAAATTTACAATCCAATAATACTAGTACTATCTCAACGTGCATATGCCAACTTTGTCTAGACAATATTCTCTATCCACATGGGCCTCTCTCAATTTTTTGAAAAATAGAATTGAAAAATATCAGAATTTTTACCTATAAATAGCCATGCATTCCATCCATTTCAAACACCAAGCAAACAACATTTTTTTCACTACTAATTAGCCACATTCAATTGTTGAGAGTGCTAATTAGTAAGTTTGAAAAAATGGCTAAGTTTGGTGCATACTCAATTACCCTAGTTCTCACATTGAACATTCTTTTCTTCACTATGGTTAGTTCCACTAATGTCCCATGCCCACCACCCCCACACCCCAAAGGTCATTTTGTACTTGTTGAATCTTCGAAATCTCATACGTTAAATAAGCAAAAGATCAATAAATTAAAGTAAAAAAATGAAAATAAAACTGTCCCATCACATTTCGTTGAATTTCTAGGAACCTATTGCGAAACCCCACCCTACCCCATCCACCCCATCATCAAAGGGTAAGTGCCCAAAGGACACACTAAAGCTAAATGTTTGTGCCAATTTGTTGGGTGACTTATTGCACCTTGTTGTTGGAAGTAGTCCAGCCAAGACTAAATGTTGCTCTTTAATTCAAGGACTTGCTGACCTTGATGCTGCTGTTTGCCTTTGCACTGCACTTAAAGCCAATGTGTTGGGAATTAATTTGAATGTTCCACTTTCCCTCAGCTTGTTGCTCAACAATTGTGGAAAATATGCACCCAAGAACTTCCAATGTGCTTAAGCCAAATTTAGTTTCTTTCAGTGTGCTTGGTAATTTTTATTTGTATTCTTGTACTATTAGTTGTTTATTTTCAAAGGAAGTATATTTTTTATTCTAGTTGGTTATTAGAATGGAGGCTAGTTGCCTTTTTTTGTTGTAATTGTTGTAATCCAATATTTTTTTCATGAAATAAATGTCATCTTTTGAAGTTTATATGTAACATGCATGTTTGATATAAGGACATACGTGGAGTATAGCACTGATAGGCTAAATTTGATTTGGTCAAAGATAGCTAGGTAGATCAATTTAAGCTAAGCTAACAATCATAACCTAATTATAACCCACAATTAATTTTTGATTGTTTGGTTTTCTATCATTTACTTATTTGGCAAAAGAAAAACTTATGAGTGTTTTCTTTCTTTTTAATTTTTACATATACGTTTTAGAGATATGCATATATGATTCCTTAAACTTGTCTGAATACCTCATTAAGATACCTCTACTAAATTTAGTTTCAATTGAGCACCAAAATTTATTTATAGTGTGTCAATTCGTTCACATGGCTAATTAATTTCAGTAAATGAAAATACTAAAACAATAATTATATTTCATGTGCTTTCTTACATGACCAAATTTAATAAATAGCAACGTGAAATAACTTAATTATGTTCCTCAACTACAGTCTGTCTAATTACGCTTCATAGTTATAGTTTCATTTGCTATGGATATTTTCGTTGATATATTTCACTTGTCAATATACAAATATGATATGTATATACAAGTTTTACATACATGATTATGAATTTTTCATAACTTATACAAATTAAATGTATTAACAAACTTTATATAAATAACTAATAGTTATGAGTTTTTTCATAAATTATACAAATCAAATGTATCAACAAATTTTATACAAAATAGCTAAGGTAAACATATGCAAATTCAGAATGTATACAATGAGGAATCGAATTATATAAATTCTACTACAATTAATCAAATTATAGTCACGTTCAATAATTAACTGAAATCATAGATAAAGTTAGGGGTGGCAATTAGGTAGGTTGGGTCAAATTTGAACGGGTTATAATGGGTCAATACACCAAACGGGTCAAGATCCAACCCAATTCAAATTTGTTTGGGTCAAAATGGGTTGGGTCAAAACGAGTTGAGTAACGGGTTGTAGAGCGGGTCAAGACCCAATCCGGCCCGATTTTTACTAAGTTTTACTTATTTTATTTGTTCTTTTTTAATATTTTAGTACTTAATTAAATTATTTTTTTTATTATTGCTATATAAAACATATCAAATTGAAAAAAAAGTGTTTTGAAAATATTTAACAAAATCTCTCTCGAATTAATTCGGATTGCATATCAACCCAATTATAAATTAGTTGGATTGAGCTAATAATAACCCACTCAAACTTTAATAAATTGGATCGAATTAGATAACTTGAGCTTAATTTTACCACCCGTAGATGAAGTATACAAGAACCATTAAATATCTATCATTTCCCATCATTTTTCCTTCTTCCTAATTTCCTCAAAATGCCTTTCCATTCTCCAAATACTACATTGACTTCTGGGCCCACAATAGGCCCAAAATAAGGAAAATCTTTATGGACCCCTACTCAGGTTTCTCGGGCCCTGTTGGGCTTCACGTGCTCACAGACAGATACATTGATTTGGCAGAGCCAATATTTGCACGGATTAATGTCCCTCCAATAAATTGGTGTTTAATTTTTACCTCTATTATTTATTTAATAAAAATTTGTAAATCAAAATATTTTTATCCGTCCAATTCTGGTTTGCTCAGAATAATTTAGAGTTTTTTCATTCTTTTTTTTTTTTGATCTTTTGAAATTAAACTTCTACCTTACTCTGCATAAATTCCGTAGAAATTAAGTTAAGCAACATAAATCATACCGTATTTTTAAAAATCTTACTATAGTATTAAAAAAGTGAGATTATATCTTTTGGGGACATATCTGCCCCCATTTGAGTGGTACTAAAATAATATTGTCTCCGTCTCATATTACTTAAATTTTTGAAGCTTTTTTCAAGGTTCAAAATATTTGAATTGTTCAAAGTTTAAAATAAAAACTTTTTTCATATTTGTTCTTTCATTTATTGAACTTTTATATTTTCTAGGATATAAATTACACTACGTATTTATAATTTTACAAAGAGCAATAGAGAAAAGAATGGTGTAAATTTTATCTTTAAATATTTTTCTTAATATGTGTGTATTACTTCACAAATTCAATTATTTTGAGACGGAAAGAGTACTAGTTAAGCTCAATCAAACGTGACATAAAATAATTTTATATTTATTGAGATATTATTTTCAAGGGATTCAAAATTTCAAATGTGTGTTCCTGTAAATATAATAACTTTTGTACCAATTGTTATCACTAGCATAATTGAGTGGTCATTTGAATTTCTTTCTTAGAAAAATTATAATATATATAAAAAATTATACAAGTATATCGGTCAGAAAAAAATCCATGCATGTATTAAATCTTTTAACACCCGTTAACAAAAAATTTAATTTTGCTACTAACTACTATAAATATATACTATGAACTTAATTAATATATTAATATAATATGCATTAAATCGTGATATTTCTTTCACCAACACTATTGATAGTGCATGCATTCCAACAAAAGTCAGATACGTAAAATATTAAAAAGGAAAAAGACGATGGCAGTCCCCTCATGATCTAATTTGGTCCACGGCAGGTAACAGAAATAATTTTTTTTTAAAAAAAAGTTGTCTCACTAGATATAATAATTGAATTATTACTGAAGAGAAAAATAAATTGAATATAATAATAATATCTACAATTTACCGGAAATTGCGGCGGGATATACGAACTAACCGACAAGCATTGCAGGTGCTACTGTCGCCTTAGAACAAAATTTACTTAAAAAAATTAAGTACTGTGTTTTTTTTTTTGCCCGAAATGTTTTTATTTTTAAATATTATGCATACCATAATTTTATTTTTACGTGAAAATGATTGAAAAAATTATTTTCTTGTGTTCAATTTGTAAATCGACAAAAGGTCTTCCTTTTAAAATGCTATTACAATCTTCAATTATAAAATACTATTTGTGTCTTATTAGTTTGTCATGTTATATTATTGAAATATATTAGGACAAAAATACTATTGCACTGACGACTCAGTTTCATTAGAATATAATTGAACAATATATTTATGAATAGATCCCAATTCAAATTATAAACAGATTGAAGTGACAAATTTTTTATTTTAAAATAAAAGTTGGCGGCAATATCATGCGTAGTAATTAACAAAATGTAGAAAGACTATATGTCAATTTCAATTTATGACTTTGTTCAATAACAGTGACCCTACTGGCTACAAAAGTAGTTGGGCTGGACCAATCCTATGGCACAAGTAAATCATTACTGGATCACTATCAACTTCAAATCTGGTAAAAATAAGGTGAGCATTAGTGATAATATGATCATTATACAATAAAAAGTCTGATGCAATAAAACTCATAACAATGTATTAGATAAACTTAATGCGATGAACTTATGAGTGAGCAGCAAATAGAGGCCAAATTCAACTCAAAGTCTCCCCATGGAACACACATCTCTCACTCACTCAATCATGCTCTTGCTTGCAATTTTTTTTGTTTAAATTTTAATAGACAAAATTATTCAATATTTATTTTCAAAGGAAAAAAATTAATCGAGGGGTATATAACTTAGTCTGAACACCATGAAAATATAGATAAGACTTGAGAAAGTGAGGAATTCGGTGTTTGAAATCCTCATTGAAAGCTCGGAAGGACTAAATCTCTAAATAACGCACTACAAGGTGATTCTTAATTTAAGCTCAATATCAGGTAGTGGCATATATTATCCGAGTGGAGTCGAAGAAGGATAAAATATAAAATATAAACTTGATCATCATCTCACGGAGGATTTCGAAAGAAGATACAAAAGTAAAAAACATAAGATACAAAAGTAAAAAACAGAGTACAAAAACAAAGCTCATACAAGCAAGAAGATAATATTATTACATTCACATAAGCTGCACTATCTTCACTGCAGCTACAAAATTGAACTTTTCCTCATCTTACAACAGTAAATACATATATATTGTTACCACTAGACACAAAGCACCAAGTTCATGCTTATGCAAATTAAACCAAAAAAAACATAACCTTTACACAACAAAACTAGCAACCTCATAACTGGCCCGACTAATTCAAATTCGCGGTCGCACTAGGCTTATGTCGATCCGCAAAACGATTAACCAAAGCAAGTGCATTACTAGTAACTTGTGCAACATGAAGGATTCTCAATCTCAAAGCAGCTTTCACATTTCCATTCATACCAGGCCCTGAAAATCCATCAAGACAAGTATTTTCATCAGTAAGTGCAGCACTTACCCAAGTCTGTACATTACTAACATGCCACATAAACTCCTGTCCAGCTGAAAATTGACCAGTATGTCCAAGTTCAGGAATTGATTTATTTATCTGATCAACACTATCACTCATAGTGTCCAAACAGTCCTTAACTGCTTGTTTCTCTCTTGGCTTTAGACCACTCATTCTGTTTAACTTAGATACGAACGCTGTGGTCGATTTTGCTCTCCTTAAACTAACTGACAAAGCGGCATGAGCTAATTGCTTCTCGCTCTGTTTGACAGTGTTGGCAAAAGCAGAGAGGCATTGGACACATAAAACAGGGTAAAGTGTTGCTTTACATGAAACTTTGATGAATTTTATGGCAGCTGGATTTGAAATCATGGCTGATTTAGCCATGGTATTGTAAGGAAGAAAGCATTGGAAACATAAGCATACTATTAGCAAGTGAAGACTATGCTTCCCCATGGCTAATTGAGTACTTTTTAGTGTGGTGTATAAGAGTATGGTGAAGCTTTATATAGAATTTAAAATGGTTAATGACCAACTAGTACTCTCTCGTATCGTTCTCTGATTTGGCACGATATTTACGAAAAAATTAATAATTATAAATTTTATAATTTAAAATAATATTTAGATATTTGTGTGAATATAAACTATTTTATTAAAGGTAATAAGAAAAAAATAAAACTTAAATTAATTTTAGTTATAGTAAAGTGATATTTTTTTTCAAGACATATTAAAAAAAAGGATGTTACTTAAATAAAGCTGACTGAGAAGTATCTAGATTTGTATTGGATGGCCCCATGTTTAAAAAAAATTATAGGTATCTTATTTGGATAATAACGTTTAGCCTATATTTAAGTTTTCAATTTTTTGAACATTTATTAATTTTAGAACAATTTAAAATATACGATATCTAAAATTTTATATGACTAAACTTCAAAACAAAATAAAAACTAACTAGATTTCGTCACTATAATTAAATAAATTCAAATTCAAATAGTTAAACTTCAAAATTTCAAGACAAAAAGAAAAACGACATAAGGATTGCTGGTCACTACATGCTGTTAAAGTTGGCATCAATATTCTAAAGTAAAACCAATGGAAATATCTTCTTCCTTTTGGGTATAATATACAAAGTTTCACATGTCTCTTCCCCTTTTGCCTTCTCTTCTTTCTATGCAACGTAACGTTCAAGCTTTCCACCTTGATAATTCTCGCAAAAATCTGCATGATATAGTAATATTTTTTTTTGCACCTTGGAATTTTATAAAATCTTTTTTATATTTGGTGAAGGAGATTCAATGATAAAGTTAATATTTTCATTAAAAGTGTTAATATTTTTAGAACATGGATAAGTAATTTTTGTATCAAAAATGTTCGACAATTGATATATTTCAAAATATTTATATTTAACTTATATATTCGAAAAAATTTTCCGAAGAAGAGTATTCATCTGACCACTCTTGATGAATGTAGCTTCGTCCCGAAGGAGAGTGTGAAACAACAGTAAAATTATGTCTTGGTGATGATTTATAAGTCACGAGTTCGAATAGTAAAAACAATCACTAATATTTGCATTCAGATACATCAGCCCCATTAGTTTTTCACTGAGGATTCCCACTCTTCTCAATAAAATGTCCCTCCATTTCACAGTTCAGAATCTAGTAAACATAGAATAGACTGTCTATATTCATATTTTTGGAATGCGGCATTATCTGAATCGTACAAAAAGTATTTTGTGCGTCGAATTTTTTTTTTACCTTTTTATTTGTGATAGCCTGATTTGAAAACAATCACTAATATTTGCATTCAGATATGAATAGATCTTCTATATTCATATTTAGGAACACAGTATTATCTAAATCCTACAAAAAAT
>DF357510.1:109198-131924 GCA_000787875.1 Solanum virginianum
CGCTCTCAACATATCTGATAGTTAAACACATGTATGTAAGTATATAAGACTTAAAATCCAATATGAAATTATTAACTAATGAAATAATGTATAGTTATAGAGAAATTTAGTAAATATAATGGGAATAATCATGTCTAATTAGGCTCAATTTTTGGCTTTGGAGTTGATGACTCTGTTTTTACTTTGATCAAAGCAAAATAATAATTTAATTTTGATTTTGATTTTTGTCTGCAGCGCCTTCTCCAAGTTCAAGTTCACCTTCTAAGATAATGCCACCAGGTAACTGAGATTGAATTGTTCGTTATATTGTTTCAACTTGGTTACCATTGAAGTAAAAATAGTCAATTAATGAACAATATCGGCTCGTGCATCAATTTGATTTTATGTTTTATAAATTATTGAATCATAGAATTGATATGGTATATAATACTCAAAAGGTCAGAGATTCAGTCATAATTTCATTCAATCAATGTCTTTTTGATCTAATTCGTCGCACTAGACTTGTTGCTATTTGCATTTCTTATACGATTTGTGAGTTATTTCACCTGAATGAGTTTACTCAATATATACTCGAAGGATATTAACTAGAAATTTCTATGAAATTTTAAAAATTTATTATATCTATATATGGACAAAGACGAATTTAAAATTCAAAAATTTCAAATTTCACGTTATTCAAAAATAAAATATATAGTTTATAATTTACTATTCACAGAGAAAGCTTATACATAATATTTATTACTTAGCAAACTTATTTAATACTACTTTTTTTTAAACAACTCCAAAAAGCCAAAAGAGAATAAAGTGAATCGAGTATGATCATGCTTTTTTTTTTTAATAAGTGGCATTTTATCAATAAATGGCATAAAATGCCATTCCTAGTAATAAAAAAAATATTTGATTAAGTTTTTTCTTCTTTGTCCATGTAGAATCCATCTTTATTCTTCAGAATTAAGTTTATGTAATTATTATATAAGCATCTAGAGCTAACGTAGAATGAGAAAACAATACATTTTCCCCCCTATTTTCTAGTTACGTAGTTTTAGTGGAAAATGATATCTTCGAGTTAGATGATAAATAATATTGTACATTTATTTATCTGGACATATATATATATATATATATATATATATATATATATATATATATATATATATATATATATATACACGCATTTTAGTTTTATTAAATATAAAATTATTTTTGATTGAAAAAAAATGCAAATTAAGAAATCTTTGGACTCTAGCCAGCAAGCAAAAGCAATCATTGATCATGAAAAGCATTTTTGTTTATTTTATTATAATACGCCACATTTTTTAATTCTTCTTATAATAAAATATTGGGATATATAGTAGTAATTATTGACCTTTTCCCTCCTTGGTCTATTTTATTGTAATTTTAACTTTTCTGCTTCGGTAAAAAAGGTCTTTTAAGAAATATTTTCACTTATATTTACAAAAACTAGACATAAAAGACGAAGCTAAAGTTTGCGAGTGAAAACTATTATTTCAAAAGTTAGAGTACTACTCTCTTTGTCTTATTGCATGTGTGATGTGTCATATGCTCATAATTCAACTTTTAGAGTTAAAGAATTTAATTGTGATTGTTTATTTGAAATAATAAATAAATAAAAGAAGATATTTTCTCCATCTCATATTAATTGAATTTATAAAATAATATAAACACATCAAGAAAAGCATTTAAAAAAAATAAAATTTACACCATACTTTTCACTATTGCTCTTTATAAAATCATAAATATGTAGTGTAATTTATCTTTTAGAAAATATAAAACTTACTATTGCTTTTTATAAAATCATAAATATATAGTATAATTTATCTTTTAAAAATATAAAATTTTAATAAATGAAAGGGCAAATATGAAAAAAGTTTCAAATATTCTTTTTAAACTTTGAACAATTAAACTATTTTGAACATTGAAAAAAGTCTCAAAAATTTAATTAATTTAAAACAGAGGAAATTATTAATTATTATAGGTTGTCCAAATGTTAGAAAATGCACAAGTATTTAATATCTTCTCATCTCATTTTAGTTATTATAATTTGCATTTTAGAGTCAAAGTATTAAGTATATAGATTTTAATTAATATTTTAAGATATATTTTTTAATCATATTAATAGAAAAAAATTTGTAGTCAATAATATTTTTTACTTAGATTTTGAATATCTAAAATTTTATTTTTAAATATTAAATTAATTTAATCTAATTTAACTTTGAAAATTAGTCGAATTAATTTTTGCATAACAACTAAAATGAGATAAAGGGCGTAGCAAGAGCAAAATAAACACTCCTATCCCATTTTAGTTGTAACAATTTTCATTTCTAGAGTCGGTATATTTTGACCTATATTTTAAAATTTATTTTTTTTATATTAATATAAAAAAAGTGATTAATACTATTTGCGATGTAGGTATTATTCACGTAATATATGAATATATATATTAATATTAGACAAATAACCATATTGTAGTTGCATGTGCACTTCTATAAATGTAGCATTCATATCACTCCGAAACACTGCTTACTCATCTAGCGGCAAAAAAAAGGTACTATAGTAAACACCTTTTCCGTGCAAATGAGAAAAATGCTTTCCTCCAAAGTCTCCTGGCTGATCACGGCGGCGATCACGGCGGTGTTACTGTCGGCAACCACTACAGAAGCCCAACCGTCGTGTGCTTCTAAATTAGTCCCATGTGCATCTTACCTAAACTCAACCAAACCACCGGCTTCTTGCTGCGACCCACTTAGAGAAGCGGTGACCAAAGATCTTCAATGTCTCTGCAAACTTTACGAAAATCCCACTTTTTTGTCTACTATGGGTATTAATGTTACTCAAGCTATTGGACTTCCTAAATACTGTAATATCCCTGGCGATGTTACCGCTTGTAAAGGTAGGATGTTCAACCCAGATTTTGTATTTTATTTGAAATGGGTTTTTGAATTGGGGCTCAATTTTTTGGTTTTAAACTTGGATCGAAATAATATTTCTACTTCAAATCTGATATTTTTCATTTTTGTTTCTCTGTTCATCTTTTCCCCCCCTGTATTTAGAAAAAACAAATCTGGAATGGCTGGAAATTTTGTTTGATAAATAACTGGAGTTTGATTATTTCTGTAGTAACTATCAGTATCGATTTAGCATTAATTTGATAAATTTTTTGTTTTTTGGTCTGCAGCGGTTGCTCCAAGTTCAAGTTCTCCTTCTGAGAAAGCGCCACCAGGTAATTGAGATTGAATTGCTTATTGTTTCAAATTTGTTGCCACTGAGTTAATAGTAGCGAACAATTTCGGAGTATACATCAATTTGATTTTTATTAATTATTGAACCTTTCTTCATTTAAATTTACTGAATCGCGAACCATAGGTGTTTGTTAAGTTCATTTGCTTTACCATGGTATACTGCCTCCGTTCAATTTTGCTTTGCCTTTATCTACTTGGCACTAGCTTGAGAAATTACGAGTAATTATTAGTGTTTGTTTTACTAATCCATCCTTATTAATTATGCTTATGTAGTTACTTAGGGTAATTTTGGAAGAAAATAATAACTCTCTTGATTTACTTCTTTCGTCCCATTTTAGTTGTCAGGATTATCGAAAACCAATTTGACCAATTTTTAAAGTTAAATTAGATTAAATTAATTTGATATTTTAATATAAAAATTTAGATATTAAAAAACTATAAGAAAAGTATTACTGACTGTAGCTTTTTCATATCAATATAATGAAAAATATATATCTTAAAATGTTAGTCAAAATTTACATAATTTGTCTCAAAAAATGGAAACTTTGGCAACAAAAATGGGACGGAGGCAGTACTAAATTTGACCAGTGAAAAATATGCTAACTCTCTTGATATGGTAAAAAAATTATTGACAAGTAAAAAATACAATAATCTGATTTTAGTATATGGGGCAAGTGAAAAGGAATAAGGGAGTATCTTACATACAAGTTGTAAACTTAAGTTTATTTCTGCTTTTAGCATAGGCAAAACCAAGATTTCAACTTTATAGGTTCAAAATTTTAGAATCCATATCCGGACTTCTAGCTTGTGGGTTTATACTAGGTATGTTGTTGTATTTGGAATTCCAACTCCACCCCTGCTTTTCGGGACAGCCTTTGTTTAATTTAAGTTACAGCAAGATGAAAAATCCAGAGATTGGCTTGAGATCTGTCCTTGGTCAATAATTCAGAAATTTGACAACACAGTTGTATTACTTGTTCAAACTATTAAATACGTTTTCACAGAGTAACATATCATATAAGATCTTTGATATGAGACAAAACATAATATTTTGTTCCTCTTGCAAAACAAGGACCCGAGTAGACTGTACTATACCATAAATTTGTGGTCTGACAAGAAGTTTATGTTGGACTTGTCGATACGTTCTATATGTTTTGTTCATTCTATGCTGTAATGAGATTTCCTTAGATGTCAAATTTGGCATTAGACATATAAACCTTTTTAATAGTGTCTCTTGTTGTTTGCACCTTCGACGTTTAGTGGGAAAAAAGAACAAAATATTGAATCATATCTAGTGAGAAATTAAATTCATAATTGTGTCATAAAGACCTTTATGTCCACTACAATTAAGTATTCTGTTGCCTTCTCTTTCTCAAATTTCCTGTTCTTTCTGTTTCAATCGAGTCTCTCTAAGGTTGCAAACACTTTTACATTTTTTCCCGGACACAATCATCAATTGTTTCTAGTGAGGACTTAAGTTGAAGTGTTCATCCCGATTCTTAGTGGTGTTTAATCAATCTTTAGATCGCCAGCCAAAATAATTGGCCTACTTTATAAAGCTTAATTTGAGGAGTTGAGCTGTTTCATAAGAGAATGAGTTGAAAAAAGTCAATTCATGGTGGAAATGAAAATGTTCCGACTTCATCTGATTTGTTAAGAGAGCTATTCTTCTCAACATTAAGAATCTTATTCTTTCTTATCCAATGAGCTGCTGGAATTATACAGAGCAGTTCCTTTGTCTGATTTCTCGTGGATGTTGTTTTTCGTCTTTCTACATAGCTAATTGTCAAGTTTTTAAAGTCTTTTTTATGCCCTTACCCCTGATCGCTTTGTCCTTCTAGAATAAGTTTTTCTTTTCTTGTGTTTTCCACCTCGCGTCATGTCAATTGAAGGTTTCCAGAAGGCTAGCAAAGAAAATAAGAATGAGATAGAGGATGACAATTGTTATTATTATACCTTCCGCCAAGTAATATTTTACCCTGTTTAATCTATATGCCCTAGGTTTCTAGGAGAATTTTGAAGCATTTCAAAGTGAATGTGCCATATGTGTTATGCTACTTCATGTGTAGAAGTACCTTGTTTAGGCTCTCCTAGTCACTGATCTGGATGTGAGGGTTAGCCAAATGGAGAACGGAAACGTCTGTCAATCATATACATCCATCTCTTCCTCATTTTGAACTAATCTCCCAGTCAAATGTAGATTCAAGATTATGTTGATTTTGATGCACTTACATACTGATACATGTTTAATTTACTTACTAAAAACAACACATTTAATTTGTATCGTGTTCTTGGCTTCTTGCTAACAATACTTTTGTCATGACGAAACTTTTACAGTCGTCACCCCAGCTACAAAAGATAAAAACGGAGTGAGCAGCGTTACATGGACTGGAATGTCAAGCTTACTCATGCTCTTTGCTTCTTTCGTGCTTGCTTAGGTCACTGATTGTGTTCTTCAAGCATTGGGAAATGTTGTATTATTTAGGGAATTGACACTTACATTCTGAATTTTTCCACTGTATTATCTGTTTAGATGAACTAAATTGATGTGTGAATACTTTGTGTTTGCATATTCTTGATGTATTTGTGGGGTGTACTAAGTGAAATGTTGTACGTTATTAAATAATAGGAAGGTTCTTTTCTTGTCTAGTCATATTATTCTTGGCATTAGAAAGCAAGAAACATGCAGCACAAAATGTACCATAGAAAGCTTTAACATCATGAGATATTACTCTTTGTATGCATCTTTGTTTAAACTTGTTAGGGCCTACTAGAGTTTAAGCTACTGATTCAGCATAACTCAATAACTTTGGTCAAAATTATATATATTTTTTTCGAGAAATCTACTTACTAGAACCTTGTAAGTTGCGTTTTAAAAATTATTTTACCATTTATATACTCAAAAATCTGAATCCATTAATTGTGCGAGAATAGGTAAATTTTACCATGAAAATAACAAGCCGAATTTGAAGTTGAGTCCCAGAAGAAGTAATAGATGTTGTTAAATTTAAAGGTGTCAAATGAGTGGATTGAACTCAGTTTTGATGGATCAAAATTGATTGAATTTATTTATGAATGTTCGGTCCATAAGTTACTTAAGCTTAAACAACAATTATTAAGTTTTGGTTAACTTTTTAACTTTATAGTACCCAATAACTCCTATACTTCTTGAAATTTAAAAATATATTGAAAATATTTTTATACTTAAATTATTAGGTGTGTGAATTTTCTTTTATTGAACTATCGTATGTTATTTATCAAAATACACTTTAACTATCAATTTTTTTTTATATGAACATTGATAGTTTAAATAAAAAAGATATACCTAATAGTTAAAGTTTATTTTTTTAATAAATAATTGATGATAGTTTAGTGTTCAAATAGAAAAATTAAAAAATCAAGATAATTTTGGTAGGTTGTTTAAATCATGATTTAAATAAGGAAAATAAAATTAAAAAAAAAGGACCAATGGAGGAAAATAACGAAGAAAAATAAAACGGAATAAGAGTTTATCTAGTGATAGAAGCTACTAGAAGAACCTAGTCAGCTCGACTCCGTCCATTTTCACCGAAAAAGAGGTTTTCAGTTTCTGCATTTCGAAAAATTTGAATCTGTAGAAATTGTATTTGACGGTGATCGGAAAACGCTATGGACCCGGTGAAGTTGGATCAACTGAAGCAATTCATCGAACAGTGCAAGTCCAATCCTTCTATTCTCTCCGATCCTTCTCTTTCCTTTTTCCGTGACTACATTGAAAGGTATAATGGTAGTAACTTTTTCAATGATTAGATTAATATGCACATATATTGTGCGGCTGACCGGACTTTACTTGATTGATTTTTCTATTTGCAGTCTCGGTGCTAAACTTCCTCCGTCTGCTTACGGCACGCGCGATTACAAAGAGGTATCTTCTTGGGATTGATTCTTTTAAAACCTTTTTGAGTTGTTTAAAATGTAGTTGTTGAGAACCACGAGGTTCTAAAAGGTCAAATCCCAGCACAGACAAAAACACTAGTGATTTCTCCTCATCAGTCCTAGTTCTGGTGAGAGAGAGAGAGAGAGAGAGGTATCCCTTAGAATTAGTTAGAAAGTGTGGGCAAGCTGATCCGGACGCCAAGGTTATCTAAAAAGTAGTATAAAAATATTATTTTTCTGTAAAAACTTAGTATTATTGTTTCTGATGAGTAAAGCAACCTGTACAATTATAAATAGGCAAAGAGTAAAATCTTTGGCTCTTAATTTTTTGTGTGTATATACTACTGAACATAGAGAACCTATGTCCGATTATTTTCCGAACAAGTTATAGGAAATGTCATAGGCATTAAGAATGATATAATGGAAGCAAGGGATTCCAATCGGTTGGGAATAAGGTTGAGTTGTTAGACTTAGCTCCCGTTAAGCAGGTGTGAGGTTTTCAAACTTCTGATACGCCTTGGAAGGCAAATTACTGATTATTATTGTAGTGAAATGGGCTTGAATAGACTGAATATCTGTAGGATGCGGAACACGGCTAGCATGGGATAGAGGTGCAGTTGATTGCTTATTTGATTTGATTATGGTTTCTTTATGTACCCGCAAGTTATCGTCGTATACGGTTTCTTTAATTACTGTATTGGTGTGGTCCAGTGTTTCCCATTAAATATTGGGTAGTGGGAAAGTTATATGTCTCTCCTTGGATTCCATATTGCCTATTGGTCTAACATTTGCTATGCAGAAGTCTCATGTGGTGGATGCCAGTGATGACGAGATAGATGATGTTGAGGATACGAAAGAGACTGTTGAAGAAGAGGAGGAGCCTGAGATAATTGA
The DNA here is from genome assembly GCA_000787875.1 of Solanum virginianum. Classification (NCBI taxonomy): domain Eukaryota; kingdom Viridiplantae; phylum Streptophyta; class Magnoliopsida; order Solanales; family Solanaceae; genus Solanum; species Solanum virginianum. The sequence goes on from DF357510.1 coordinate 117,268, forward strand.
ATCTGATATTGAGCTTGATGAGAGTGATACCGTGGAACCTGACAATGATGAGCCACAAAAGGTTTGTTATATGACTGAAAACTGATACATATTCTTTCCGTTTTGGGTGTAAAGGTTCATGTATATTTTTAACATTTCAAGTCTGTTTTTCCTAGATGGGAGACCCTTCTGTGGAGGTGACTGAAGAAAGCCATGATGCTTCTCAGGAGTCCAAAGCCCAGGCCATGGAAGCAATTTCTGAAGGTGATGCTGTTCAATGTCTATATGTTGGCATGCCTGTCTGTGTGTGCACAAAATCAGTGGCATCATATCTCTCATTTTTGTTGTTTGTGTTCATCAGGTAAGCTAGAAGATGCAATTGAACATCTTACAAAGGCAATTCTCCTCAATCCTAAATCAGCAATTATGTATGCTACTAGAGGTACATTTACCACCTTCTTTCAAAGTGGATTTGTTGATGTTGATGTTGATTTTTTGTAATCCGAGTATTCATTTACATTCAACTTACAGTTTGTTGCTTTTGTCTTACACAGCCAGTGTTTATATCAAGATGAAGAAGCCAAATGCTGCCATAAGGGATGCAACTGCTGCATTGGAGGTTGATCTTGCTATCAGATTTGCTTACCTGAATTTGGCTCTGTTCTGCATTCCTTTCTAATAATACAATTAATTTTTCATAAGGTCACTCAATAACTGCAGTGGATGGCTATATCCATAACTAATTAAAAAAGAATTCAATTGACTGACTTATATTTCTTGCGGGATTTGTATGAAAATTACCCTGAATAATTTATCAGGCATATCCTCTTTATGTGCTACTCCATTGGAGTCATGTAGGCATTAGATTTGCATGCTTTCTAGTTAATCGATTTTTCTATCATGTGGTTGAATACATTATCGTCTTCCCAAATTGTATTTCATTCTCCTATTTTGAATGTCCGAATGTGATAACTATGGAAATCATTCTTGTTTTAATCCCTGGTTAAATGCTTCTTTCAAACAATATATGAATATCGGTAATAATTTGAAAAAGTAGATGCATCGCCATGGAAAAATCAGATCAATTTCGTGTTCAATGTATCATGGACACTTGGCTGTTCTTGCAGATAAACCCAGATTCTGCTAAAGGTTACAAATCTCGTGGCATTGCCAGAGCCATGCTGGGACAATGGGAGGCAGCTGCTAAGGATCTTCACGTGGCTTCGAAGCTGGACTATGATGAGGAAATAAGTGCTGTGCTTAAGAAGGTTGCCTCCTGTGATATAATCTCATGACATCTATGTGATTAAGTTGTAGTGCTTGGTGTCCTTTTCTTTGAATAAAAAAATTGTAGTAGTACTATCAGGCCCCCTGTTATATATTTTAAGGAGGGATGGTCATTATTTGCAAGTGATTATGCATTATCTGTTATAGGTTGAGCCAAATGCACATAGAATTGAAGAACACCGCAGGAAGTATGGTAGGCTGCGCAAAGAACGAGAAGATAGAAAGATTGAGCGTGAGAGACAACGAAGAAAGGCTGAAGCCCAGGTAACCCTTATTTACTTGTTTGGTTTTATGCTCGTGTGGCACCTTTTCTTCATCTTAATATTTGGTTATGCCTTGTATCTCAGGCTGCTTATGAAAAGGCCAAGAAGCAAGAAGAATCCTCATCAAGTAGGAGAGCTGGTGGCTTCCCTGGTGGCATGCCTGGAGGCTTCCCTGGTGGCATGCCTGGAGGCTTCACTGGTGGCATGCCCGGAGGCTTTCCTGGTGGCATGCCTGGGTCAGCACCTGGTGGAATGCCTGGAGGCTTTCCAGGGGGTATACCTGGGGCTGCACCTGGAGGAATGCCCGGTAACATGGACTACAGCAAAATACTTAATGTAAGTAAATCTACTCTTGTATGTTTACTTTTGAAGTTTTGTGTGTATATACTACTGGGTAACATGGACTACAGCAAAATACTTAATGTAAGTAAATCTACTCTTGTATGTTTACTTTTGAAGCAAATTATGGTCTTAGTATAAATGTTCGAACAAAGGTATTATTTAGGTGAAGATTAATTTCAAATGAAAAAGAAAAATCTTTTATTGCTTTAAAGAATATGAATCTTTATATTATTGGCTGGAGCAGGACCCTGAATTAATGGCGGCTTTCAAGGATCCAGATGTCATGGCTGCACTGCAAGATGGTACTTTCCTTTTGTCCTAACCTTTTAGCCTGTCTTCTAGTTTCTCTCACATGGTTTTGCTTAGTTAATTAAGGCATTTAATTTCTTGACAAGTCATCCGACTGTTTCACGTGAAGATGATTGTCAATTATCACATATTCAGTATATGCTCTAATGTTCAAATAGCTTTTCAAATTGCAAAATATCAATTTCATTTTAAGTTGAACAAAAAAATATATTGCTTTATATTTTGGAAGATCTACTTGTTGTGCTTGTTGGTTTCTGATGGTTTAAATACCACGTGTGATGTATCAACATGGTAAGGGAAATTGATGCCGTCACCAGCTTATTAAGTACCAATTTAATCAGTGGGAGTCTATTTGAAACATCGCCTTTTTGTTCTAGCTAAAAAATTAAGCACCTCTGATAATTTATTCTTCAAGGTGTTACCTGAATATGTCTACGCCACTTGATAGTACCTGTGAGGTCCATATCAACAGGAAAAAAACAAAGGAGAAGGAAAATGTCCACAGGCTTCTTCATTGTTCTGTATGTCCTATACGGAAATCTAATTAATTAGCAACAGCAAGTGTTCTGTTGCATATATCACAAACATATTCTCCCATCTCTTTGCTTGTTCTTTTTCTCATTACGCTTTAATAAGAGGAGATATACATGTGAAGTAGCTTTTCTGTGAGTTACCATTTTGAGTAAAACGGAAGAAACAAACAGTTGAGATAGTATAGGTGGGATTATATTTATTGTTTCTAGCAAGATTAGAACTTTATTGCTGATCAATTGCCCGTACTAACTTCGTAGTAGATTTGAAAAATCTGCATCTTTGTAGACTTCAACGATATCGCAGATGCTATGGTTGTTATGAGATATACTCAGTTTCATGGTTTTCTTACTGAATGTGGTTGGTATTTTGCAGTGATGAAGAACCCGGCTAATTTGGCCAAGCATCAAGCAAATCCTAAGGTTGCTCCCATTATTGCAAAAATGATGGCAAAATTTGCTGGAAATAAGTAAGCTTTTGGGCTTTTATCAGTGGGAATTTCTAGATTTTGATAAAGAACATGTTATTTATGTAGCTGTTGTGCATTGCTGATCAATTGAAATTGATATTTTTATATATGGCTTGTTATCGTTAACTATCACTATATTTTCTACCGGTGAGTGGTACTTTGCTATTCAAAAACTGCCTTCTATTTTGATCTTTTGGCCGTCTAATCATCGGTAATTCAGTGATTGCTGATGGGGGATGGTCAGCGTTGGATATGATTTCTTTGAAGTAGTGGTTGGGTAGCCAGATACTTGGTTGATATGTCTCTGAGCTCTGTTGTAGACAACGCCATGAAGAAGTAGGTGTAAGATGTTTTTTCTTCCACTTGATTGCGGATTTGGGATGAGGAGTACTGAGAAAGGCATGGCTATACACTGAGGAGGGAATCTGTGAAAGCATGTCCATGATTAATGGAATATTGTGTTATTTTTAGGTGGCTTATTGAGCTGTTAAAAGGACCAGATGTCAAGTCACTACCTTTGATTATAGGATGAAATGGAATCAGATTAAGTTGATTTGAGAGTGTTCAGTTTTTTGTTGGAGGATTGATTGTACTTTTACTAATGGACTTAACATGGCGTGATTCAGATTAATTAGGGCTCTACAGAATTAAAAGCTAATTGAGAAACTTAAAGAGAATGACCACAGAGAGGCATTGGTTAGGTGAAACTTCATCTAACAAAAGCATCTAATTTGAAAGATTTAGTTGTACTTTCTTTCAACTGCCATATCTCAAGGAAGAGTGAGACTAACCATTAACCAATAAGTAAAATTAGACTGGCATTTCAGTGGATCCTATTTACCCTACTCACCAATAAATTTATACAATATATTTAGTGAAATTTTACAAATAGGGTATGGAGATATATACACATTTTATCATTACCTCGTGAAGGTAAAAAAAATTTTCGAAAGACCCTCACCTTGTGTGTAAGTCGCCCATAAAATGCTCCTAAGCGCTGTTCGATGGCACTGGGTCCACTAGAATTCTTAGCAGGCTCGTTCCGAATGGTTACCTCCCGGTAACATGGACTACAGCAAAATACTTAATGTAAGTAAATCTACTCTTGTATGTTTACTTTTGAAGCAAATTATGGTCTTAGTATAAATGTTCGAACAAAGGTATTATTTAGGTGAAGATTAATTTCAAATGAAAAAGAAAAATCTTTTATTGCTTTAAAGAATATGAATCTTTATATTATTGGCTGGAGCAGGACCGAGTCCATTAGAACTCTTATCAGACTCATTACAGGTGGTTACGTGGAAATTTTTTGGGAAAAATAGACCTGGAACCCTGGCACCCTAAAAATTCATGGGCTAACACTCACAAAAAACTGAGAAAATCGCTTGATTCCTGTTTTGGAGCTCATAAAATGCTCCTAGGCGTCGTCCGATGGCACTAGGCCCACTAGAACTCCTAGTGGACTCGTTACAGACGGTTACATGGATTTTTTCAAAAAAATAGGCTCGAAGCCTCGACACCTCCAGAGTTCATGGGACAACGCACAAAAAATTGAGAAAATCGGTTGATTCTTGTTTCATCGCCCAAAGAACGCTCCAAAGTGCTTTTTAATGGCACCAAGCCCACTAAAACTCTTAGTGAGCTCGTTATGGACGATTACGTAGAATTTTCGTGAAAAATGGGTTCGAAACACTAGTACCCCCAGAATCTATGGGCTAAAGACTGAGAAAATCTCCTGATTTCTATTTCAAAGCCTATAAAATACTCTCAAGCATCATCTGATGGCATTGAATTGGAAACTTTAAAATTTGTATTTTGTGCATAGTTTGAATTGGGGGGAAATATTAAAATTGAGATCTAAAAGATAACTTTATGCCCAAAAAGAAGGAAAAAAATAATTATGACGAATTTATAAACTTTAATGTGTTGATTAATGGGTGAAGCAATAACGTTGTAAAGTGCACTAATCATAGAGTTGAATTATCAAAAAAGCTTCTAGTATTTACTTCAATCTAACCTTTGCTTGAGAACTTTTGACGTGGGGTTACACTCCCCAAAATAAAATTAAATAGAAGAAAACTATAAAAGAACCAACAAGGTTATTTTAGCATGTCTTATTAGGTTATTACTCTATCTGTCCACTTTTAATTGTCACTGTTTCGAGATCAATTTGACTAAACTTCAAAGCTAAATTGAAGTAACTAAATTTTTAACATTTGAAATCTAAAATTTAGATGATTGAAAACTATACGAAAAATGATATACGTTGCAATCTTTTTCATGTTAATATGATAAAAACTATATTTTAAAATTTAGTCAAAGTTTATATACTTCAACTCCTATAAGTGAAATAGCGACAACTAAAAGTGAACGGGAGGAGTATTAACTAAGAGTCTAAGACTTGATGAGTGTTTTGTTTAGTTTAATGATGTATGCATTACATATAAATGACATCATTAGCTTTAGTTGCTAATGTTAATTAACTTTTGCTTAATCTTGTTGTTTGATCCAACAACAGTGGATATCCAATACAATTGTAAATTGAATAAATATTTGTATCCACATTTTATGGTTGCAATTATTTAGATAATTTTAGTATCTTTAATTGGTGCTTATTTGCTTAATTAAGCCATAATGATGTTCAGTTGCCGGTTCATTTCTTGCATTAGAGGGGATTATAAAGTAATGAACAATAAAACTAGATTTAATCATGATGCTCTGACGAATTAAGTTACACTAATCATAGTCCTAACTTTTCTCTCTCTTTAAATATATAAGTTTTATCTGTTTTTAAAAATCTTACACCCTCTTCGTATATCTACACACTAATTTTATCATATAAAATTACGTATATACACTAATATACACACACTAATTTGATGTTTGGTAGACTATATGAATTTTCATCTTATTGGTGAGAGTTTGATTTTTCATCTAGTAATTCCCTTTCCTATTTCTCCTTTCCTTTCTCAATTTATTATTATCTTTTAAAAAAGCTATACAAACATTTTAGAAGATACATGCAATTAATTAAGTTCGTTCTATCTATATATATGTATATGTGTGTGTGTATATATATATATGGAATACTTCTTGCTTCCCATATAATTTTCCTTTTATTGAAAAGGTATGTGTATAAAGTCATCGTCTAATTTGTTTGTGATTGAACGGGTTAATAATTTATTTATTTTATTAATCGGATTTATTTTGACTCGCTTAATTCAATTGGTATGACATTCAAGTTGATCCATCAGAAGTTTTTGTCTTAATGTTTTTCTCGATAACTTTTTATTTGATATATTTTTATAGTCATAATATAAGGGAGAATTTTCTTTTGGTACTTAAACAAATTATAAGAAAACAAAGTCATAATACAAGGGAGAAATTTTTTTAGGTACTTAAACAAATTATAAGAAAATAAAATTTGAATTTAAAATATACTAAAAATTGAACGAGTTAAATTATCACCCAATTTTTAGCTTATTTTAACCTAATTCATTTCAATCCAAATGGTTTGAATCGATCAATAACCTATTTATTTATTAATTTAATTCATTTTAATATTTTCAAACTCACCCAACTTACTACTCATTTTATACCCTATCTAGTTAATATTATGAATTTCAAGACATTAAGGAATGGTGAAATATGAAGACTACAATTATTTGGACAATTAATGAAATAATGTCATTGTGCTATATATGAACTATCATGATGATGAACTCACAACTTCTACAATAATGATAGCACTTGGAACTAGAGATCATTAGAAATAGAAAGTTCCAAATGTTAGAAAGGTCAACATAAGGTTGCTTATCAAACGGATCGAGCAAATAATTGTACTTAACGATGTAGATTGTAAAATATTAAATTTGAATATAGTAATTTGCTCGCTAATTAATAAGATATCGATTGATATAATATCAGATTGATAATTTGATTCAATCATTTTATATATATATATTTTATTTTTTTTATTTTTACTCATCAATATATTAATCTCCCATCAAATAAAATAATTTTTTAGCTCTATTTAATATGATATACTAAGGGGTTAACATGTAAATAGATAATTCTTAATTCCTAATAAGGAATTTGACTAACAACAACAAACCGTCAAGTACAAAAAAATTTAATTCATTTATCAATCATCAATCTTATATCAATTATAATTCGATGTTAGAACAGCCCTAGTCAACATAAAAATATCACATGACAATGGAGTAAAAAAATACAAAAGGTTGTTGTCTGTGGCAACAACCCAAGGTTATGTTCATTAGATTATATTTTTTGCACAAAAAGTATGATCCACTTCCATTGTCTAATATTGTTAAATTATTGGATCAAAATAGTGTAATATATCTGAAGATGATCTGAGATCTGAAATTTATTCTTATTTTTAAAAGAAATTTATTTAATAGATATTTTAATGTATATGTAAATTTTGAACCGATATATTTAGGGAAAACTATATAAAATAGACCTAATTGTGAACTATTTATTCACATTGGACCTAACTCAAATTATTTATCTTGAATGAATTCATAATTCAAATTATTTACCCTCTTACCCCTATTTTTCTTTTTTTTATTTCGCCCATGATGTCAGCATGATGCTAGCACACCGTCAGCATAGCTACTATGAATTAATCTCCTGTGGTACTCCAGCGATATATTGATATCATATCGATATCATAGTTTAATTCTTTGTGATACCCTATTGGTATATTGATATTTTATTGGTATCACATAGGATTGAGCTCTTTTTAAAAAATAATTAAAGAAAATTATTAAACTCTAAATTAGTAAGAAATATATTTTTTTGTGATACTCTATCGATATATTGATACCATATCAATGTCATATAGGACTGAACTTCTATGTCAGTATATTAATACCTTATTAGCATCATAAAGTATGGACGTTGACCTCAAAATAAATAGTAAAAGGCATAAATATAAGAGAATATATAAATATAAATAATTTGGTTCAAAGGAGTACGAATTTAATTTTTTCTTATTTTTAAGTCAGTTGATTGCCCATTAACCTGCCGGATCTGTGCCCTAGGAGAATCAAAAAGCTTACTAAGGGGATTTCGTCATCATCGTTGGACCAAGTAATTGCTTTGTTATTAAATTTTTAATATATATTTTTTATATATTACAAAATTTATACAAAAATTATTGAGTTCCCGTGAACACACACATCTGACCCAATTTAGATCAATTTAGTTTGACTCAAAAACAATATTCATTTGCCACCTCTACTTGTTTCCAAATTGGGTCACTGAATTTATCTCACTTGGTAGTGCATACTAATTATATTTTTGGTTAATGATTCATGTTTGTGCTCATTATCAATATCCAACTTAATTCCAAAAACTCCAACGTGGGAAGAGATAAATCAATCTTGATTAGTGGGAGTTTATAACAACTTACAAGTGTGTGATTTTTAACACTACATTTGATTTTGTTGTAAGATTACACGATAATATTTAGGTGTATTTGATGGTGACTTTCATGTATTTATGTAATACAAGAATGAAATATCCATTAACTTTTCTTAAGGGGAAACACAGATACATATGTCAAATTATAACAGATGCATGCATGCTATTAAAATATTAGTTATTAATGATATATAGATTTTAAAAAATTCATTGATAATCTTATTCTATGGATTATTACATTTAGAGAGTCCTATAAGTTATCTACCACGTGTTTTTTTGAATTTTTTTTGATTTTCAAGAAGAGCTTTTCTTTAGCCATCTGTACTGTAATATGGCCTCACAATAATTTTGTGGATTTCAGAATTTATTGCAACTTTGAATGGACATGCTATGACAATTAGAATATATTTTTTCTTGTCAACGTAAAATTTTATATAATGAAAAATTTTATATGGATAAGTAAATATATATTAGTTAATTAATTAATATAGTTATAGTTTGAATATTATAATTCATCATAAATATCTAGTTGTAATTATAGTTCAAGTTTTGTATAATTTGTGCAATTTATATAAACTCTATGTGCGATTATATAAAAGTTATGCGAGAATCAAATTATCTAGAAAAATATACAAACACTACAACAAATTATACAAACATTGCACATGAATTGAATAGTAAAATATACGAACGCTATATATAAATCACGAATTGTATAGCGAATTATACAAACATCGCTATAACTATAGTTACAAAATATGATTATTCAAACTATTGCTACGAAATATAACAAAGATATTTTTAATAGCAATGAATGATATGTAATTAACAAGTTCATCATATCCAAATATAAAGATGATACTTCAGAACCTATAATTTTAGAAGCGTAATGAATTAATAATAAGAATTTGAAAATTGAATTAATCTGTCAAATTTAAATTCAAAAATTATATCTTTGTAGTTATATCCATCTTTTCGAAATCCTAATTTTGCTAACAGTAAGATATATATTTTTTTTTATATAAAATCAAGATTATCAAATGATGAGTCGAAGAAATAACGTACATACGTCAACTTTGAAACATTAGTCACCTTAGCTAAGAGCTGAAAGTCAAACACCAAAATTTTGGGCTTTTGACTACTTGTCCTCCCTCTTCTATGCTGATGTTATAATACATATAATTTTTTATGCATGTTACGGAGATGAGAATTTTAAAATGAATGTGTGAACATATAAGGAGTGACAAGATTAGAAATGAAATTATTTAGAAGAAGGTGGGAATGATCTGTGTGATAAATAAGATGAGAGAAGCGAGATTGAGATCGATGACTTACACATGTGCAGAGGAAGTGTGTTGACGACCCAATTAAGAGGTGTGAGAGGTTGGATTTAGGAGTTACGCGGATTAGAGGAGTAAGATAGACTAAAGAAGTATCAGAGAGAAGTGTGATTAGATAGGATATAGCTCCATACAATCGAGGACATAATCTTAGATAGAAAGGTAATAGAAGTCGCGTATAAGGGTAGAAGGATAATATGAACAAAATAATATTGTTTTGCCTTGTGACGGTTAAAATTTTGTATATGATTAGTCGTCATGCCATTATAGTTGTTGTTATTGCTTTTCAATTAATCTGCTACTTTTATTATATTTTTTCCTTTTTTTGTAGAAGTTACGTTGCTCTTCATTTTAGTTATTATCTATCTTATATATATGTTAATTTTATCGTATTTATATATTATCATGTGCTTTTCGTTATGTTCTTTCTGTTTCCTTTTCTTTTCCTTCCCTTTTTTCCAGATTTAGTTTATTATGCTTATGGATTTTTGAGACGAGGATTCCCAGGAAACAACCTCTCTACCTCTACGAGGTAGTGATAAAGTCTGCGTACATTCTACCCTTTCTCAGACCCTATTTATAGAATTTCACTGGTTATTTTGTTGTTGATGATGATAATTTTTTCTTCCTTCATTTAGAGCCAATATATTTGAGCCGATAATCTTTCGAAAACAGTTTTTTTTATCTTCATAAGCTAATATACGAAATTTATATATACTTCTACCCTTCTCATAACTTGTGAACTTTACCAAATATATTATGATTGTTATAATTTTCTTATACTCTACGTCAAATTAAAACATGATGAAAAAAATTGAAACGAGAGGGATTTACCGTATAACAATATGTTAGGAGTATTGATTATTATATTTGTATATTTCTTGTGCCTAATTGACAATTACTATGTTACACAATACAAAACGAAGAGAATGAACCTTTGTTGAAGAAATCTCTCTTTTACGACACGTACTAGTAGTCACAAATAATTACCATTGTATAATATAATATAACAACGGAATGGATAAGATCTCTTAAACCAAATAACTTTCTATAATTTAAAATCATATTCTTAATTAATTTATTTTCTATCCAATTAATTAGACTAGTTCAATAATTGCAACGGAATAGTCTAGAACTGATCCTATTCGGGAAACAAGATTAATTTTTGACACTAATATAATGTGAGCTACATTTACCCAAAGATATGATAGTCAGATAAATATTTTTTATTATAATTTTTTTTAAATATATAGATTAAATATAAATATTTTGATATATATATGTTAATTGTGAAATATTCTTGATACAAAAATCACATATTTATATTCTAAAAATATGAACACCCTTAATAAACGTCAGATATGTTAGTAGTACTATATAGTACTAATTTGATTACTCTTTGGTTTAATTGTTTCTTTAAAACATATACAATATAAATTAATGTTATTTCTGGGTGAAGTATTCAATAATTTTAGTGGTGTCAATCTTCAAATTAGGACACCTATCCTCTGCATGTGGATACGGTTATTTTATGTATTATAATTTTTGATTAATTAAGGTACGTATCCTATATATGTTTATGTTCCCCAATATCCAATTTAACAATATATGTGTCATGTTTATACATAGCTAGGAATATAATATGCACGAAAATTAATAAATGTATGGCTTCTAAGCATGGATTCAGTGACACATCGAAAATATTATATCGAATACGTAGGAACTAAGACACCGTTGTAAAACAAAAAAAAAAAAAAAAAAAGAAGGGGTCAATTTTTTGGTGTACAAATGTTCAAGAAGAAATTAAAATGATTATATGGCTAGGTGTGACGAAACCGAGAATTACAAGAAATTATAATCTGGCGATGTATGTATAAATTATAATATGTCATAAAACATATTTGTATATATTATTATAATTGGACATTCAAATAAAGTTTCATATTAATAATTGAAAGTCTCTGTATAAGATTTTAATAGGTGTATACGACTTTTTAGAAAAATTATGATGATTTAACACAAAATAAATAATATCGCATCATATTAAAATATATGCTTAATTTGTTTTAGCTCGACAACGAATATTTATAGCTAATAATTCGATAAGACGAATATAAAGATTTGTTTACTATCTTAATCGTAAGGCTTTTTGAAAAAAGTATAATATTACATCAGAGTATCTTTTGACTAATTTAGCCCATAATTATAAATCGAGCAAAATTTTAATCTTTTTAATTATTGAGAATATATATCCTTAAAAAATACAAGATAAGTTTGATACAACCTGTGCATAGCAAAAGCTTAATTACTGTATTGAATTACCCTTAATTATATTAATTAGTCCTTTCTCTCAACAAAAACTCTTAATATATAGCTAAATTGGAGCCAATAGGAACTAACAGAAATCATCCCGTATGTTTTCCTGTTTTATAATTAATTTTCATATTTTTTTTCCTTATTATATTTTGATATTTCAGTATGATGAGCATCAATAAAGCTTGATTAATTCAAATTATTTCATTGTAAGATTCATTTTTAAAGTCGGGATTTCCAATAAAATTTTTTTCATATTCAATGCTCGAATCCAGACCTATAATTAAAGATGAAAGGATTTCAATTTCCAACTCTTTCAGCAGCGGACTTATTTCCCCTAAAATACTTGAAAACAACTTCAGGTTGTGTTCAAACCACAAAATTATATCTGGGGGACAAGATATTGACATGCCACCAGCTTTGTGTGACTAACATAGCTTCCTAGTACGCAAAATGAAAATGCCTTACAATGTTATGTTAAAAAAAAAAAGTGAAATAAACATATAACTGTAGAATTTAGATTAAAAGATGAAGAATAAAATGGAAAACAAATATAGGAAACAAAGTAAAATACGTCTCTTGCCTTGTACAAGCGACAAAGTAACTTCTTTTGCTAAATAATAAAAAGGAGTATCTTCATAAATAACTTTGACTCGAAGCTTAATATAATCAAATAGCTATATTTTATATAATTATATAATATAATTTTGGCTATGTGACCTGAAGGGGAAGAGAGAGGCGAGCGAGATCGAGGTGAATTATATATGTATATTTGTCAAATTGTATGTGTACTGTTATACATATGTATTTATATATTTGACAAGCGAGATTAGGAGAGGGAGGAGAGAGGCGAGCGAGATCGAGAGGGGGGAGAGAGAGAGGCGAATTTATATGTATATCTGTCGAATTGATTATGTATATCTGCCAAAATAATTGTATATATATGTAATTGTATATCTGACAAGAAATTGCAGAGAGAGAAGAGAGGCAAGGGAGAGGAAGAAAGGAGAGTGAAATAACAACAAAACCCTAACAATAGCGATAAATTGTAATTGTTTCAAATTATAGTTGTATAATGTAAATACATATCATATATTTGCCTAATTACGTAATTTTTCTTTCCTAATACTAACAAAAAATCATCGGTAATTTTATTTAACTATGAATATTAGTATCAAATTATCAGAAAATCATATTAGCCATGGTTTTAGTGATAAATGAATTAAATCTTTTTCCTATTAATTAATGAAATAAACTGTGCGAGATACTCTACTCTCAATATCTTGCAAGTTACTATACAAAGTTGAACATTCTTTTCTTCAATTATAAGACATTGAAAAATCATTGGCATATCCCAGGAGTTGCTTCATAAATTCTTTTGGTAAGCATTAAATTAGGAGAACGATATTATTGCTCATTGAACAAGGTAAAAAAAAATTGAAAATGATACACAAGCAAGAAATTGAGATACAATTTTAGACTGTCTATAGCGACAACCACACAATTATTGTGTGATTTACAGAAAAAAGTCCAAGCACAAATGAAGCAGAAAAAGATAGAAAATGTATCCTTAAAATATACAAAAGTTATGATATCTTACCTCCGTTAAAAGTTTGCGCATATTATGTCCCTGTAATTATTTAATTAGGCTAAAAAATATATATCTTATTTCACATGAAACTTAACATAAGACTAATAAGAATATATTTGGACTTATAGTATGCTTCCTAACAATAATTATACAATAACATGTGTGAAGTTAAATTGTAATAAATTTTCTCATCAATTTAAGACATTAAAGCAATTTAATATGCCATTTTGTATGATTTATGTTAGAAAATTCAAGTAAAACACAATATTCATAGTGTCATAAAACAAGAAATTCATCACAATATGGTTTGAAGCATAGTTTGAACACAATTGGCGGGTCTAAAAAATGGGTGGGTCACAACTCATCACAAGAAGCAATACATCATGATTGGAGTATATTATATTTTAACTCGCTTCCTCACACGTGGATCTTTAGTTTTTAAAATAAATAAAGATTTGAAAATATTTCTTAACTTTTTTCTTCAATAATAATGGTCGTTACGCGATTAAGTAAACATGTACTATTTAATTACTTATTATAATTATAGTTTAAATTAATTATTACTCGTCATTATAATTTTATTCAGATTGCTAGGGGCATGTCCAGAATTATACAATTAATAAGCTCTCGATTGTTCAAAATAAGAAAAAAAAAAAGCTCTTGATTATATAAATTCAAAATTTATTTGTCTAAATCTAGAATTTCCTAATTGAATAAATTCATAATTTATCTATGCTTACCCTTACTCGTATATAATTATCATATTGATACATCTGATATGTATA
>DF357510.1:132003-157508 GCA_000787875.1 Solanum virginianum
GATATGTATAAGTTCTGAAAAATTCCTTGAATGCATGAATACAAAATTTGTTTATACTTAATCCGTCTATATATTGGCAGTAAAATGTACAAATGGATGTACAAATTATACACACAGTTGTTATAACTATAATTACCGAATGTAATTACCTAAACTGTAGTTATTTCGACCTATTAAATTTTAAAACTAAACTATTTATGAAAATTACACTAAAATAAAATTCAAATTCGAATCTTTCTTTTATTAATTGTGTGATAATAATCCTTTATAAATTAAAAGATTTTAAATAAGACGATGACAAAATTTCTAATATTCGGACAATTTTGACAAACTTATCAAAGTAAACTAATCAGACGATTAGATTAATTAAGCCGACAATTAAGATATGATGGTACACATAGTACAAGATTACTTCCCATGTTTTGAAAGGTCCAGTAAACGTATTGATGACGAAATGGTAACGTAAGCGTGCAATCACAGAGAAGATAGTGTACGAAAATGGGAAGAAAAAAAGTTAAAAGGAAAAAGAAAAAAGAAAAGAACAAATCTTTAAGGGGTTGTTTGGTTAGAACAACTTATTTCAAGATTAGTAGATTAGTTATTCTGAGATTAGTTATTCTTATCACTTTGATGAGTTACCTCACCATGTATATGGGATAACTTATTCTATCACTTTAGCATAAATTGTGAAATAAGTTATTCTAAACTTGACAACCAAACAAGATATCAAAATCTTATCCCTTCATTAATTTTTTATCCCATGACTATTTATTTTATCCCTCACACTAAACGACCCGTGATAGAGTAAGGGCAAAAAGGTTAAAATAGAACGATGAATATTCAACAAGACTACAGCGAGATGGATAAGATTCTTCTGTAATTTTTAGAAAAAATATATTGAAATAGAACATTTTTAATATCTAATTTTTTTTTTGCTTTTGGGGCTTGATATTTTTTTGACGAGAGTCTTTTGGAAACAACTTCTCTATCTCTATGAGATAGTAATAAAGTTTGCGTACATTTTATCTTCCTCATACTTCACTTGTGATTTTATTGGATATATTATTATTATTATTATTATTATTATTATTATTATTATTATTATATTTTTTTAGATATATGATATGATATGATATGAATCTGAATCAATCGAGTCAGTGAATATCACATAACAGATGATTAAAGAAAAGGAGAGAAAAATAGGGAGTTCTTGAATTTTAGCTTGGTGTTAGGGTTATCTCTCATTCACTATCACACTCTCTTAGGTGGAGTTGATAACCCCGTAAAAGGAATTGTAGTTCATGAGTACCTTTCACAACCCATTGAGTGGGCCATGGAATCTTACATTCTCTCTCACTATATATATAGCCCATACACTTCCATAAAAAATCAAATTTACATATATGTCTAAACAATATTTCAAGGAGAGAAAAAAAAATAAAAAAAGGTGAGAACTTTACAAGAAAAGTTGAAGTTGGTGGATATAAACATCATCATATATATAAAGGTGGGTAGAAGGTGCAAATTATTTAGCAAACACAATTTTATTTTATTTTTTAATTTTTTTTTTAGTATAATTAGTGATGGGAAGACAACCTTGTTGTGACAAACTTGGAGTTAAAAAAGGTCCATGGACAGCTGAGGAAGACAAGAAACTGATAAATTTTATTCTTACAAATGGCCAATGTTGTTGGCGTGCTGTCCCTAAACTTGCCGGTCTTAGGCGTTGTGGCAAGAGTTGTAGACTCCGATGGACTAATTACCTTCGACCCGACTTGAAAAGAGGACTTCTTAGTGAAGCTGAGGAGAAAATGGTCATTGATCTCCATGCTCGCCTCGGGAATAGGTACTCCATCTATCTCAATTTACGTGTCATACATATCGTCTTTTTTAATGTCCTTAAAAAATGACTTATAGGTCATACATATAGTTTGTTTAAGTCTGTTCAAGAAAGGATGTCACATTTCCTCAAAAATAGCTACTTTTTCTGTCCTAATTTACATGTTATACATATCGTCTTTTTTAATCTCTTTAAAAAATGACTCAATTTATAGGTCATTCATATAGTACTTTTAAATCTGTTCGAGAAAGGATGTCTTGTTTCCTTATTTAGAAGTAAATTAATTTTGAACTTCTCATCTTAATCTTATTCTGATATGATGTATGGTCATGCAAATGTTTAATGGCTTTTACAAATTATTTTTTCTATTTTAATTTATTTATTTTTCTTAGTTATTCTTTGGATAGTTAAAGGATATTATTTTTATCATAATAAAAGTATTTTAAATTGTTAACTCTGTTTATGTAGTTTTATATATGTAATGTTTTATTTTTAAAAAATTGAAGATTATATATATGAATATTGAACACTAGTTTGTTTAACTATCATATGTCGAATTAAGCTACATATATATTGAAATAGAGGGAATAGTTATATTCTATATATTAATTAAATTTATGAGGCAACATACATATATTAAAAAAAATATTTAAAAACATCTTTATTTTGATTACTATTCTTTATGAAATTATAAATATAATTTTTCAATAAATAAATAGATGAATATTAAAAAAATTATTCTTCTTAAATTTTGAACAATGAAAAAATCTCAAAATGAGGAAATATGAAATAGGGGGAGTAATGATGAGTTTTAGTGGTTTATTTTTGGGCTTTTTATCCTTTTGTCTTGCCTTTCTCTTGGCTTACATGCCCTTTTTAATCTATGACTATATATACACATTTTCTTGCCTTAGAGTCGGAAAGAAAGGCAAAAGGAAATATTTCTTTTCCTGGAGTTATGATTGTACTCAAAATAAATGTACTATTTGAAAAGCTTTAGTTTCTTTTTAAAGTACATGTTTTTTTGTGGAAAAAAGCACTAAAAACAAATTAATTAACAACCTATCTTATGCCATGCTTTCTGATTAAAGAATTCTATAATTTTATACATTTTTGGTGAAATGAATGAAGCTTCTTGATCACTTTTTTTAAAAAAAGCTTTAATCATTCATGATTAATCCTGCATTATCAAGTAATGTACTTGCTAAACTTTTAAAATATTCTAGCTTCAAAAAGAAGTGTTTATTCATCTTATCAATCTATGTCATGTCTTCTTGAAGTGGACTTAAAATAGTTAATTCTTTTTCCTTTATCTAGCTTATTAATTTGTCCATATATATTGTTAATTATTTTTATCATGAGATTACATTAGATATATAGTGGTTGTTGTTGATATTGTTTATTTTCTTTGATCAGGTGGTCCAAAATCGCGGCTAGATTACCAGGAAGGACTGATAATGAGATAAAAAATCATTGGAACACGCATATTAAGAAAAAGCTTCTCAAGATGGGAATTGATCCTGTTACACATGAACCACTCAACAAAGAAGGAGATCCAACTAATCGGATTATCCCAGAATCTGATCAAAATAAAAATAATGGTCATCAGCAGGTAGTGGTTGTACCGGAGAGTACAAGCATAGCTGCAGCAGCCACTTCTTCCGAATTAGAAAATTCGTCTACATCATCTTCTTCTACTTCTTCGTCTGAAAACTCTTGTAATGAATCCAAGCTTGTCCTTGACACGTTTAAGGAAAATGATCCACTCCTGAGTTGCCTGCTAGAAGCTAATGATGCACCTCTTATCGATTTGTCTTGGGAACTTCCAGTAAAAAAATTTGATAATATCATCAACAACAACAATAACAACATGACGTCGTCATGGGACGATGAAAGTTTCAATTGGCTTTTGGATTGTCAAGATTTTGGGATCCATGACTTTGGTTTTGATAATTGCTTCAATGATGTTGAATTGGAGGTTTTTAACACTATATATGATATGGAGAATAAGAAGTAATTATCAAAATTAGTCATGAATGGGACATAACCAAAGGAAACATTAGTGTTTTTTTTTTCTTCAAATTACATGCATGTTTACAAAGGTATCATGTTTGGGAGTATGCACTAGGAAGTCTTTTTTTTTTTTTTTTCCTTTTGTATTGTACAAATGTTATTAGTACTTGGAAAATTCTGGAAGAATCCAAGGTGAAACCTTACTTTTAATTTAGTGGCTTGATTTTGGACAACCTACCAACCAACCAGTCAAATGTACCAATCATGTTAGGAAAAGAAAAAAGGTCCAAAGAAAAAGTCAATTACTGATGTTAGTGCTATATCACTGTGCCTAGGATGGGACTTCATAAACTTTGAGGTAACTTATTGGAATGATTTCTATTATAACAAATATTTAGTAAATATCAAAGTTAATTATATGTACATTACAAATATGTGAATATTATAAATGATAGTAACACTTTTACTTTTTGTGTATCTTCTTTATAATTTCTCCATTTCCCCACCTCTTTTCCTTCTTTTGGGGTTTAGACAAGTGGTTTAGTACTGAAAATTACTTTTAGATGGCGAAATTTATTTTTTATAAATAAGTAACTATAAAAGTGTGAAATTGATAATATAAGTAGCTAGTTTGTTTAGTAAGATTTTAATTTGATAAACTTCTTTTTTTCTATTTAAATGGTCAAAAAAAGTCTTTAAAAGTTATAAAAGATATAAAACTTAAGATATTATTTTATTTTTAAAGATATATTTTTACATAAAAAGAATGAACGATGAAAATAAAATCTTAAAAGAGAGGGGTGTCTTTGGGAACGCAGGCACATGTAATGCATGACTGTTGTCAATTGTTGTCGTAAGGTGTTAAATTAAGCTCCGCAATAAATGCAACCAAGATAATTAGGAGCTTATGTTTGCAAAAGATATTAGAAATAAATTTGTACAAAATTAATCAAATAAAGAATGTCTATTATAGCTGCAAAAGTGCCTTTGTATAACTTTGTTATAAACAGAAAAAGTGCCTTTATATCATATAATAAGATATTCCAGACAAGATTTAGAAATAATAATGTATTCATTTTACCCTTTTGCGTTAAGCTTAACACGTTAAAAGTAGTGCAAAATAATATAAATATAGGGATAATTATATCTTTGGAGATTTAATTTATTAAATAGCCGGTGTATGAATTTTGTATATTTAAGTAAATATATATTATACATAACAATAAATAAATTTTATATATTTCAATTTTATTGATAAATATATTTTTTAATAATTTATTATATCGCTCATTAATTATAATCTGCTAAAATTTGTCGGCAGATGAAGATTGAGTTGTAAGATAATGAGAAAAAAATAAAATATGATGCACGATATTGGGGCTATTAAACTTAGGCACTCTATAGAGACTAGAGTAATAAAATTAATTATATCATCTTTCGACTAAAGTCTAAATATGATATTCACATTCTCCTTGATGCTGCTAGTAGCTAGTTGTGAAACCTAACTAAGCCATTATCATAAAATTAAGATAATTAATATATATATTTATGGAGATTTTTTCACTTTTAGTTTATTAATATTGATAATTTTTTTTTGTAATATTTGATTATACATATTTGACCTTGATGACATTTCTAGATAAAGGACGAATCAAACAGAATTGATAGGCTTTTATGCCAGCAAACTTCTAAAGATGAGTGCACATTATACACCTTAGATAAATCACACGTCAAAATGGAAGGGAAAAGTGAAGAGAGTTTTATCTGTTATAAATTATAACTCAATTTCCCATGATACACGTGCTTAATAATTCGTTTTAGTCGATTCAGTTCAAATATGCGGTAAGAAAGAAAGCTTATCAAAATACTTTTGAAAGATAATCTTTTTGTTAGATATGTTTTTAGAATGCCATAATAAAGAGAAAAGTTCACCAAGTTGTTAAATAATTATAAAAAATAAACTTGGTAAGAATCAGGCGAATTAGATTGTGATCCATTATTTGTTCTACTTTGCCTGTCCTATTTGAGCCAAAATAGCCTTTTGAACAAATTAATAGGTCGCCTGAATCATCTATTACAACTATTCATTTAAATCATGAAAAAAATAGTGCTTAGATTATACCACTAGACCTAAGAGCCTAATGGTTATTAGAGCTGAAGCAGAGGATAATTAAAAATCAGGAAAATGATAGGCATTTTTTTTTTAATATGGGATTTCTGTTTTATCCTCTACATTAATTTTTCATCCCTTTGTAAAACTAGTGAGGGATCATATATTTTAAGATGTGTTGATTAAGGAAATTATATTTTTAATTTAAAATAAATTATATATATTTGTGTAATAATAAATGATGTTATTAATTATAAAATAATATTATTTTCCTTAATAAATTATTCCACATGTTGTCCTTTGCATATCCAAATTCGAAAAAGTATTTTTCTTTCAAAAACATATAAATTTTGTTTTCAATCTGTTTTCTTGAAAATTTAAATATTTTCAAAAAAACATTTTTCTAAAACTTTATTAATAGCCACTAAGAGTTTAAAAAGTGTAAATTTTGTAAATGACATTATAGGATGTATTGGGTTTGGGCCGGGTCATTAAATCTTGGCTCATATTCAGGCCTACAAAAATGTATGGGTGGGTAAAATACAAGCCCAAACACAGCAATTAACTTGTATCATTCAAACTTACTAAATTATTATCAACATATAATTGGGGCGAAATCTGGAAGAATTTGAGTGATAGGAAAAGTGGATGCTTAAATTGGTGGGTATATATATGATTATTAGTAGCAGAATAAACATATCTTAAATTCTTAATGAAACTACAATATATATAATCACTTTGGTACGTATATCAAATGAGAATTTGTCTATT
The DNA here is from genome assembly GCA_000787875.1 of Solanum virginianum. Classification (NCBI taxonomy): domain Eukaryota; kingdom Viridiplantae; phylum Streptophyta; class Magnoliopsida; order Solanales; family Solanaceae; genus Solanum; species Solanum virginianum. The sequence goes on from DF357510.1 coordinate 138,738, forward strand.
ATGCCTTACACTTGTCTACGTATTCTCTTTCCGACATAGCTGCACACTTGTTATATATTAACCCAACGTTAATCAAAATTCTCAAATTCGAGCTTTAAAAATGGAGAAATCATCAATATTGAAGACTTCTCCCTTATTAATATAATACTACAGTATATTTAGGTCTAGAGTCATATTTTTAATATAGCATCCATTTTTGGGCCCAACAAATAGCTATTAGAGTTAATAGCTTGACAAGACAAATATAAAGATAAGAGATTTATGATATAAGCTATCATCAGATTTTATTTTACTAACCAATATAGGTTGTGATGTACTGGTGAGATTGTGTCACCGTTAATCAGAGGTCTCGAGTTCGAGCCTTAGGAATGAAATTATACATATTTAATCCAAAAAAGAAAACACCACACCAAATCTCAACTAACAACCAAATTTAAACTTAGTTGTTATTCACATAATTCATACAATACCTACAAGTGGTAGTTGATATTTCCTTCTAAAATAAACAATTTATTTTATTGGATGAAAAGACATGCCTTGTCCATTTCATTCAATGACGTTGCGTTAACGGCAGCAGGCATTTCAAGGAAAAAGGACATCAAATTTTAAGAACAATACATGTGGTTTAGGAATAAGGTTAGCATCTTGTCATATTAAGATAGACGCGAATTTAAAATTTTAATTTTGAAATTTTTGATATTTTATTTTATTTAAAAATACAGTGTTCATTACCCAAAGTAAAAAATACAGTGGAATATTGGGCGCCAATAAATGTTTAACTCTGTTTTATTTAATGAGTGGGGACTGGGGATGCCGAACTTCATTTTATCTTCTTCCAAAATACACAATTCCTTCTGGAAATTCAGTTCTTTTTTAAGTGGTGCAAAAGCTTCAAGCATTCCACCATATTGCTTCTGCCATTTTTCATTTCTCTCAAGTAATGTCTCTCAAATTCTTCAAAACCCTGCTTGATTTTTTCCCATGGCCCATTCAAGAACTCAATACTGAGCAAAAAGGTGTATTTTTCTCCTATTTTCTTGGTGTTTTAGCTTTAGTATGGTTCCTTTGGTTTTTCATCAGTAACTCAAACAAGGGGCTGCCGCCAGGGCCTAAAGCTTTGCCCTTGATTGGTAATCTCCTATCTCTTGATCCTGAACTTCACACCTATTTTCTATCTCTTTCCCAAACTTATGGCCCCATTTGTAGACTCTGGCTTGGTAAAAAAATTGGGATTATTATTTCTTCCCCTTCCTTAGCTCGTGAGGTTCTTAAGGATCAAGATACCATTTTTGCTAACAGAGATGTGCCTGCTGCTGGTAGAGAACTTACATATGGTGGCAAAGACATAGTTTGGAAACCTTATGGACCAAAATGGCGTATGTTGAGGAAGGTTTGCGTTCGTGATATGCTTAGTGCTTCTACTTTAGATTCTGTTTGTGTACTAAGGAAAAGGGAGCTTAGACAGACAATTAATTACTTCTATAATCAAAAGGGTTTATCAGTGAATGTTGGTGAACAGATGTTCTTGACTATACTTAATGTGATTACAAGCATGTTATGGGGTGGCACAGTGAAGGGTGAGGAAAAAGCTAGTCTTGGGGCAGAGTTTAGGCAAGTTGTGAATGAGATGACTGAGCTGTTAGGTGCTCCAAATGTTTCCGATTTTTACCCGGGGTTGGACAGGTTCGATTTGCAGGGTGTTACAAAGAAGATGAAAGTGTTGGCAAAGAGATTTGATAAGATATATGAGAGCATGATTGATAAAAGACAAAAAATGGATAGAAATGGGGTTGGCCAAGAAAGCAAGGATTTTGTGCAAGTTTTACTGAAGTTGAAAGATGAAGCAGATCCCAAAATGCCTCTAACTATGACTGAAATCAAAGCCTTACTGACGGTATGTTTTATCAGCTATGCAATTCAAATCTGTAACTCCCATTAGATGTGATGTTGATTGTTTCCATTAGATGACTGAACTGTTGGTTGCTATCTTGTTATTGGACAGCACTAAGGAAAGAGTCATTTAGTATCAGATAATATGTAAAGCTTTAATTCTATCAAAAATATGTAAACTTTTTTTATGGGGATTAGGTAAAAGTAAAAAAATTATGTGAAGACTTAACTGAGAACCTTGAACTGAACATTGATATAACTTTACAAATACCATGAACAGGATATGGTTGTTGGTGGGACTGACACTACCTCCAACGCAGTTGAGTTTGCCATGGCTGAAATTATGAACAAACCGGACGTCTTGAGGAAATTACAACAAGAAGTAGATACAGTTGTGGGAAAAGATAACATAGTGGAAGAGTCTCATATTCAACATTTACCATATTTCTATGCAGTTATGAAAGAAGCCTTGCGTTTACATCCACCTGTTCCACTCTTGGTGCCACATTGTCCTAGTGAGACAGTCACTGTTGGAGGATACACTGTTCCCGAAGGATCTCGTGTTTTCATAAATGTATGGGCTATACAGCGAGATCCTTCTATCTGGAAAAATCCAACTGAGTTCCATCCAGAGAGATTTTTGGAGAGTATGTGGGATCATAGTGGAAATGATTTCAACTATTTACCATTTGGTTCTGGCAGAAGAATCTGTGTGGGGATTGCCATGGCAGAGAGGATGTTCATTTATTCACTGGCTTCACTCATTCATTCCTTCGACTGGAAATTGCCCGAAGGAGAGACATTAGACCTCACAGAGAAGTTTGGGATTGTTTTGAAGAAGAAAATGCCTCTGGTGGCTATAGCTACTCCAAGATTATCCAATCCAACACTCTATGAGTAATATAAAAGACGTTGCTCTATCCTGTCAGTGGTGTTATGAAGGGCTCAACGTCCACCGCTCCATGTAAAATGGCTAATTTTTCCACGACTCTTTAAATATTGTACACTGAACCAAAGTTGAAATAATAATTGATGTATTACTCTCATCGGGTATGTTGTTGTAATCATGTATTGGAACTTTTACTATATTTAATACAATGAACCAAATGGATAATAAAAAATACCAATACTGCTGTAATTATTATATTCTTGTAATTATTCTCATTGAGGTTTGCAGTCTCCTGTTCCTGCCTTTTGCTACTGTTGTTATATAAATATTGAAATGTGTTTGTAGTTATTATGCTTCTGTTTTTTGCACTATCAACTATATATGGAGATGTGTTCCCTGTAAAATGGTTTATGTCAGTTGGTACACATCAATAATATGAAACCTGCAACTCAGTGTGCCTGCATCACCAGTATTTGATAAGGTACATTCCAGAATCTTCTCAACCCAAGTTAAAATACCTAATCAAGCTATTCTTCTGCTGACAGTTTCCTCATTCATGTTTCACAATGGTATTTTCTGTGTTCCGGATGGCATCCAGAGGCAACCATTTCTGAGGTGCACAGCACACCGCTCACTTCTAACAGTCGTTCCAGAAAGGTTTGGCAACACATGTTAATGTTAGCAGGACTTTCCAACAGCCGATAATGAGACAACAGAAGGACCATTCAAATGCTTGATGATATGTTATGACTACGAGCTTATGTAATGGATTTATGAGGTAACTGTGAAGTGGCCTAAAGTTGGAAGATTGTCTTCTTTACACTTTTTTGTTCCTTGAGTTCAATTTTTTCCTTGTACTTCTACAACTAGTAAGATCGAAGTTTGGCATAAGACTCTAGGGCATTCAAATTCCACTGTTTTGTCTCATTTATGGAATTCTGTGTTATTTAGACATAAAAATGAATTTTGGTAACTCTCTTTGATTATTCTTCTTGTAAATTAGGCAAAAGTAAAACTCTTCCTTTTCCTAATTTTGATAGTTGTACTGCAAAGTATTTTGATGTCATTCATAATGATTTTTGGGGCATTTTAATAATTATTTCTCATGCTCATTTTTAGATATTTTGTTATATCCATAGATGATTGATTACAGTCGATTATAATCTGTTAGCGAATCAACTTGATATTTCTTCATCAAGAAAACAATGTCGTTGCATAAAGGGCAGCAGTCACATTCAAGGAAAAAAGACATCAAATTTTAAGAACAATACATGTGGTTTAGGAATAAGGTTGGCTTCTTGTCATATTAGATAGATGAGGCTTCAAAATTTTAATTTTGAGATTTCATTGTATATTGTTATTTTTTCTTTTTTCGATTAAAAAATTATTTTTATATTTATTTGAAGAATTTTTAATACATATATAAAATTCAAACCAAAACTATAAAACTTGAATAAGCCCATAAGTTATACCCAACATTCACTCCTGACAATGAGATAAAATGGTGAAAACACTTTTCAGATTTGTGTTCCTTCATTAAACACACCTGTTCTTTAAAACCTACAGTTGTTAGTTATATTTGTAAATTTCTGTCTCAATTGTTTTTCTTATTGCTAACAGGCAAATCCGCTGCATTAATATGCACAGGGTTCGGGAAAAGGCCCACCACAAGGATTCAAGGCTTGAACCCGTGACCTCCTAGTCACATGGCAACAACTTTACCAGTTACTCCAAGACTCCCTTTCAAGGGCAAGCCCGGTGCACTAAAGCTTCCACTATGTGCAGAATTGACAAAAAACCCGACCAGAAGAGTCTTTTATATGCAGCTTTACCTTGCTAGATGTGAGAATCCGAAAATTTTGATATTTTCTTACTAGATGACAAAAAGAAATATTTCTGGTACAGGAGAAGCAAAGAAGATGCAAAAAATACAAGAGCAATAAATGTTTAATTCTGTTTCATTTAATGAGTGGGGACTAGGGATGCCGAACTTCATTTTATCTTCTTCCAAAATACACAATTCCTTCTGGAAATTCAGTTCTTTTTTAAGTGGTGCAAAAGCTTCAAGCATTCCACCATATTGCTTCTGCCATTTTTCATTTCTCTCAAGTAATGTCTCTCAAATTCTTCAAAACCCTGCTTGATTTTTTCCCATGGCCCATTCAAGAACTCAATACTGAGCAAAAAGGTGTATTTTTCTCCTATTTTCTTGGTGTTTTAGCTTTACTATGGTTCCTTTGGTTTTTCATCAGTAACTCAAACAAGGGGCTGCCGCCAGGGCCTAAAGCTTTGCCCTTGATTGGTAATCTCCTATCTCTTGATCCTGAACTTCACACCTATTTTCTATCTCTTTCCCAAACTTATGGCCCCATTTGTAGACTCTGGCTTGGTAAAAAAATTGGGATTATTATTTCTTCCCCTTCCTTAGCTCGTGAGGTTCTTAAGGATCAAGATACCATTTTTGCTAACAGAGATGTGCCTGCTGCTGGTAGAGAACTTACATATGGTGGCAAAGACATAGTTTGGAAACCTTATGGACCAAAATGGCGTATGTTGAGGAAGGTTTGCGTTCGTGATATGCTTAGTGCTTCTACTTTAGATTCTGTTTATGTACTAAGGAAACGGGAGCTTAGACAGACAATCAATTACTTCTATAATCAAAAGGGTTATGGGGTGAATTTTGGGGAACAGATGTTCTTGACTATACTTAATGTGATTACAAGCATGTTATGGGGTGGCACAGTGAAGGGCGAGGAAAGAGCTAGTCTTGGTGCAGAGTTTAGGCATGTTGTTAATGAGATGACTGAGCTGTTAGGTACTCCAAATGTTTCCGATTTTTACCCGGGGTTGGACTGGTTCGACTTGCAGGGTGTTACAAAGAAGATGAAAGTGTTGGCAAAGAGATTTGATAAGATATATGAAAGCATGATTGATAAAAGACAAAAATTGGATAGAAATGGGGTTGGCGAAGAAAGCAAGGATTTTTTGCAAGTTTTACTGAAGTTGAAAGAGGAAGCAGATTCCAAAATGCCTCTGACTATGACTGAACTCAAAGCCTTACTTATGGTATGTTTTATCATCTTTGCAATTCAAATCTGTAACTCCCATTATACATATTTGTTACCTTTGTCAAAAAAAAATCTGTAACTCCCATTAGATGTGCTGTTGATTGTTTCCAATAGAAGACTGAACTGTTGGTTGTTATCTTGTTATTGGACTGCACTAAGGAAAGAGTCATTTAGTATCAGATAATATGTAAAGCTTTAATTCTATCAAAAATATGTGAACTTCTTTTATGGGGATTAGGTAAAAGTAAAAAATTATGTGAAGACTTAACTGAGAACCTTGAACTGAACACTGATATAACTTTATGAATACCATGAACAGGATATGGTTGTTGGTGGAACTGACACTACCTCCAACGCAGTTGAGTTTGCCATGGCTGAAATTATGAACAAACCAGACGTCCTGAGGAAATTACAACAAGAAGTAGATACAGTTGTGGGAAAAGATAACATAGTGGAAGAGTCTCATATTCAACACTTACCATATTTCTATGCAGTTATGAAAGAAGCCTTGCGTTTACATCCAGCTCTTCCACTCTTGGTGCCACATTGTCCTAGTGAGACGGTCACTGTTGGAGGATACACTGTTCCTGAGGGAGCTCGTGTTTTCGTAAATGTATGGGCTATTCAACGGGATCCTTCTATATGGGAAAATCCAAATGAGTTCCATCCGGAAAGATTTTTGGACAGTAAGTGGGATTATAGTGGAAATGATTTCGACTATTTCCCATTTGGTTCTGGCAGAAGAATCTGTGCAGGGATTGCCATGGCAGAGAGAATGTTCATGTATTCACTGGCTTCACTCATTCATTCTTACGACTGGAAATTGCCCGAAGGAGAGACATTAGACCTCACAGAGAAGTTTGGGATTGTTTTGAAGAAGAAAATGCCTCTGGTGGCTATACCTATTCCAAGATTATCCAATCCAACACTCTATGAGTAAAATAAAAGACGCTGCTCTATCTTGTCAGTGGTGTTATGAATGACTCAACGTCCACCGTTCCATGTGAAATGGCTAATTTTTCCATTACTCTTTAAATATTGTATACTGAAGCAAAGTTGAAATAATAATTGATACTCTCACCGGGTATGTTGTTGTAATCATGTATTGGAGCTTTTACTATATTTAATGCAATGAACCAAATGGACAGTAACAAATATCAATACTGCAGTAATTATTATATGCATGTAATTATTCTCTTTGACGTTTGCAGTCTCCTGGTTCCTGCCTTCTGCTAGTGTTATATGAATATTGAAATGTGTTCGTAGTGATTATGCTTCTGTCTTTTGCACTATCAACTATATATGGAGATGTATTCCTGTAATTGAGATCCATGTCTAATTAATTAAATGGTTTCTGTACAGTTGGTATACATCAATAATATGAAACATGCAACTCAGTGTGCCTGCATCACCAGTATTTGATAAGGTACATTCCAGAATCTCCTCAACCCAAGTTAAAATACCTAATCAAGCTATTCTTCTGCTGACAGTTTCCTCATTCATGTTTCACAATGGTACTTTCTGTGTTCCGGATGGCATCCAGAGGTAATCATTTCTGAGGTGCACAGTACACCACTCACTTCTAGCAGTCGTTCAAGAACTGCTCCTCTTGAGCCTACTCGGTGATCTACCAGAGTATCTCATACTCCTAGTTGGTAAGGTATCTGATCTACTTTATCCACCATTTCTGTTTTAACTTGTCATCCACAAGCTCCCACACATGAATATTGGCAGAAAGCAATGGAGGAAGAACTTTTGGCTCTTGAATACATACTTAGCTTTTTATAAATATAGGAGATACTTCAGAATGATTTTATCACATCTTCAAGAATGCTACAGCTTGGAATAGATAATATTCAGGGATAGGAATAGCAGAGTTTCAAGGATGTAAAATCAGCATCCTTTCTATTTGTCGGCAGAAACTCTCAAATTTGAGAGATTTCCATTCAGCAAAATTGACAAGCAATTTTGATGCCATATGATGATGTCTTTTTTCCATATAGTGTTAGCTGCGTTATGAACATGTTGAAAATTTGGCACTCTCATTTACTTAGGTGATTCTGTCGAAATTTGGGAGTGTATCAACTTTCAAGTCATACGAAGGTAAAGAGAGTGGGCAGGAAGGCCTAAGACCCTTTTAGACTCGAGAATGACCACATTCCAATATTCAAGGACATATGTTTCTAAATATCTGTAGTTTCTGGTGTTAATTACAAGTGATGTGATTAAAATATCCCCTAGATGTAAATGAACCTACATTGAAGTGGTGAAATGACAAGGGTATGGAAAATACAAGTATAGAATTATTTGTGGAAGTATAAGATGGATAGCATGGCACAGGAGAGTAAAAAATGGAATCTGGAAATGAGGCACGCCTTCAGGACCTCCTTGCAGTGTGAAGAAGATACCTTCAACCAAGAGAAACCAAAGGGGAAGTGAGAATGATCCACACCCTTCAAAATTTGATTTGAAAATCAAACTCTGTTCCCCTTTGGTTTAGAAAGATGTTTATAAAATTAATCAAACAAAATAGTGTGTTAGAAAGAACAAATTAGTCAAAATGTAATTTTCTATCTTATTATGGTATAATAGGTTACAAGAACTATTAAGAAATTGGAACGAAATAAGCGTAATACTTAAAACACGAGCGAAATTAGTATTACAAGGCAAAACCTAGAGCAAGGTGTGAAATTTCCTATAAGAAAGTAAACAACAAGGATCTTAAAGAGCATTTCTGTTAGCATTGGAGACAATATCTACCTAATTTAGTACTATTTCCTTATCTGTCTTGAGTACAGGAAGAAGCATCAATGCTGGCCGGAAGGTATCAATATCTGAAGATTCATTTGCACTACCCAACAAAGGTCATTGACTTCTTCATTATTTAAATCCCAAAGGTACAAGATCTATATGTTAAGCTTTGTATTTTTCCATATAAAATAAGCAAATAATTTATTCAAAATACATTGTTTACGTCAAGTTATATTAATTTATTGCTGTATATGGAACTAATGTATCATGATAATTCTGAACCGATCATAGATCTGCCAAATACTTTTTGTCTAGATCCAAGATTCTCATTCCTTTATCAGAATTCCATTTTGTTTTAAGTGGTGTTAAAGCATTGAGCTTCCCACCATATTGGTTCTGCCAATTTCCATTTCCTTCGTAGGCTCAAATAATGTCTCTCAAATTCGTCAAATCTCTGTTTGATTCTTTCTCATGTTCCTGGCAAGGATCAAATATTGAGCAAAAAGGTGTATTTTTCTCCTATGTTCTTGGTATTGTAACTTTATTATGGTTTCTTTGGCTTTTCATTAAGAAGTCAAAAAAAGAACAAACCCCTTTGCCACCAGGGCCTAAAGCTTTGCCCTTGATAGGTAATCTCCTCTCTCTTGATCCTGATCTTCACACCTATTTTGCAACTCTCTCTCAAACTTATGGTCCCATATGTAGACTCTGGCTTGGTAAAAAAGTTGGGATTATTATTAATTCGCCCGCCTTAGCTTGCGAGGTTCTTAAGGAACAAGATATCATATTTGCTAACAGAGATGTGCCTGCTGCTGGTAGAGAAGCTACATATGGTGGCAATGACATAGTTTGGACTCCTTATGGACCGAAATGGCGCATGTTGAGGAAAGTTTGTGTTCGCGAAATGCTTAGTGGTTCCACTTTAGATTCTGTTTATGCATTAAGGCGACAGGAGCTTAGAAAAACGATCAATTACTTCTATAGTCAGGCAGGATTGCCTGTGAATGTAGGTGAACAGATGTTTTTGACTGTGCTTAATGTGATTACAAGCATGTTATGGGGTGGCACAGTGAAGGGTGAGGAAAGAGCTAGTCTTGGGGCAGAGTTTAGGCATGTTGTTACTGAGATGACTGAGCTGTTAGGTACTCCAAATCTTTCTGATTTTTATCCAGGCTTGGCCAGGTTTGATTTGCAGGGTGTAACAAAGAAGATGAAAGTGTTGGCAGACAATTTTGATAAAATATTTGAGAGCATGATTGATAAAAGACAGGATATTGATAGAAATTGTGAGATGGAAACTGGTGTTGCTCAACAAAGCAAGGATTTTTTGCAAGTTTTGCTGAAACTGAAAGATGATGAAGCTGTCAAAATGCCTTTGACCATGCCTGAACTCAAAGCATTACTCATGGTATGTTTTCTCATTTGTGCTTGCTACTACTACTGGAAAAATAAATATTTGTTATAAATATGTTTTGCCAAAAGTAACAAGATTGCATTTGCCTTTCAACAGTTCATACATAATCTATATAGATGGATAATTGGCTTAAACTGACCATAGTGGAAAACCTCTTTTTTCTTTTTGGTTATAGTAGAAAGATCAATCAAATTATTGGAGAACTATTGTCATATGAGAGATGAATTTATGAAGCCAAGTTCATAAACTCATGTTCTGAACTGTTGGTTGCATTTTTCTACAATAGGAAAATTCGCTTTGAATTGATGTGGTGCTGGTTCCCAAGTTTGCATTTGCTTTAAAACAGTCTATCCTTAGCTATTATGGGTGAAAAATTGGATTATATCAAAAGATTAGTCATTAATCATTACTATAGGATCTAGTGTTAATAAAAGTAACACATGTGACCAGGAGGTCACGGGTTCAAGCCTTGGAAACAGCCTCTGGCAGAAATGCAAGGTAAGGCTGCGTACTATAGACCCTTGTGGTCGGGCCCTTCCCCGGATCCTGCGCATAGCGGGAGCTTAGTGCACTGGGCTCGCCCTTTTATAATATGTATATACTCAACTGTGAATCTGGAACCCAACTCCGATATACAGCTCTACAAGTAGTATGAGTTTTGTTACACATGGTAATAACTTTACAAATACTGTGAACAGGATATGGTTGTCGGTGGAACTGACACAACCTCCAACACGGTTGAGTATGCCATGGCTGAAATTATGAACAAACCAGATGTCTTGAGGAAATTACAACAAGAAGTAGATACAGTTGTGAGAAAAGATAACATAGTGGAAGAGTCTCATATTCAACACTTGCCATATTTCCATGCAGTTATGAAAGAAGTCTTGCGTCTACATCCAGTGCTTCCACTCTTGGTTCCTCATTGTCCTAGTGAGACAGGCATTGTTGGAGGATACACTGTTCCTAAAGGATCTCGTGTTTTCATAAATGTATGGGCTATACAGAGAGATCCTTCTATATGGGAAAATCCAAATGAGTTCCATCCGGAAAGATTTATGGAAAATAAACGGGACTTTAGTGGAAATGATTTCAACTACTTCCCGTTTGGTTCTGGCAGAAGAATTTGTGCGGGGATAGCCATGGCAGAGAGGATGTTCATGTATTCACTAGCTTCACTCATTCATTCTTTCGACTGGAAATTACCTGAAGGAGAGAAATTAGACCTTACAGAGAAGTTTGGGATTGTTCTGAAGAAGAAAATGCCTCTGGTGGTTATACCTACTCCAAGATTATCCAATCCAACACTCTATGAGTAAGAGTAAGATAAAAATGTGTCTGTAGAGAGTCGTGTGATTCTATCTTTTGTATGATGAACTATGGAAATGTGCTCCATGAAAATTCATTCAAAGTTTTCTATACAGTTGGTATAAATCAAGAATAAATATATAAAGGGTGTTTTCCTTGTTCTCTTGACGGTCTTTTCTTGAAGAAATTAATTATAATTAGGTTAATAAAATGGTTAAAAAGAAAATTAAAATAAAAAAAGAACATAATATCACAAATTTGAGAGGAGGTATGTCCATATTGATAGTTTGGTTCTGCAGACTTTCAACAGTCACTTTTTGTCTTAGCCAGCATATTTTTATTCTTCAGGAAATTTTACTTCTTTTTATATATGGTGTTAAAGTGTCGAGTTTTTCTCCGCAAAATTGCGCTATGTCATATATGTGCATTTTCTACTATAAAGGACAAAACACTCTCTTTTGATGTAATATTGGTTGGTCTCTTGTAACTTCTAAGGTGTTCTATATATGTGAGCAAACAAGCTTTCTTTTTGGCCAGTTCATAGTTCAAAATTCAAATGAATTATGGCAACTACTGCAGTATTTTTGAGTAGACAAGATTGCATTTGCCTTCAGCCGCTTTTGCCTTATCATATGTTGTAGACGCTGGCTTGGTAAGAAAGTTGAGATTATTGTTACTTCACCTGCCTTAGTTTGCGAGGTTCTTAAGGATCAAGATACCATTTTTGCTAACAGAGATGTGCCTGCTGCTGGAAGAGAATTTTCATATGGTGGCAATGACATAGTTTGTAATCCTTACGGACCAAAATGGCACATGTTGAGGAAGGTTTGTGTTTGCGATATGCTAAATGGTTCTACTTTAGATTCTGTTTATGCACTAAGGAGAAGGCGAGGGAACTTAGACAATTGATAAATTACTTCTATAGTCAAAAGGGTTTATCAGTGAATGTTGGTGAACAGATGTTCTTGACTGTGCTTAATGTGGTTACAAACATGTTATGGGGTGGCACACTGGAGGGGAGGAAAGAGCTAATATTGGGGCAGAGTTTACGTATGTTGTGAATGAGATGAGCTAATAGGTACTCCAAATGTTTCCGATTTTTACCTGGCTTGGCCTGGTTCGATTTGCAGGGTGTAACAAAGAAGATGAAAGTGTTGGCAAAGAGATTTGATAAGATATTTGAGAGCATGATTGATCAAAGACAAAAAATGGATAGAAATTGTGTTGGCCAAGAAAGCAACAACTTTTTGCAAAGTTCTGCTAAAGTTGAAAGATGAAGCAGATGCCAAAATGCCTCTAACCAAGACTGAAATCAAAGCATTACTCATAGTATGTTTTATCATTTTGTGCATTCTACTTTTAGTAAAGTAAAAGTCACTTTTTATTAGATGTGATATTGGCTATGTCCTTCTAAATTAGTTTTTTGCCAAATGAAGATAGAAATAAATCTTCAACCATTAATACCTTATCAATCATAGTTATAAATGAATTAATTCTCGAACCTGTGCGCTGCACATGTATTTTATGTTAATTAGTATAAACATTTTAAAATGGTGTAAATGGTATTTAAATATGTATGTGATGTGTTGCGCACAATGTGATAGGGAAAATACAAGCGTGAATTGACAAATAGTAAGCCTATTAGACTGATATTTATTGTCATTCCAAAGCACAAATATACAGAAATTTGCTTTCAGATTATGAATGTGAAAATAACATATATTTTTTGGAGGTGAAAGTCGAATTTGAGGTATTATAGTAATTTTATATTCAAATTAGAGAGTACATACTTTTAGCAGTATAGTATTGCTATAGATTTAGATAAAGATGTGGTTATTATTGAGTAGCCAAGATTGCCTCTGTCTTCAACCATTCATACCTTATCTATATGGATGAATAAGTATCTTACACTAATCATGATGTCGTTGGTGGATTGTTTGGATTTGACTTGAGTCGGAGTTCAAGAAAATAAAGAAGACTTTTATATCCTACGGTCTTAAACTAAAGATACGTAAAATGTACCAAATGTCTTTAATCTTGTAGTCTTAAAAATATCATGTGAAAGTTGAAATAAAAATGTTGCCAAAAAAAGAAAGAAGAATTCTTTTTTAAGCGGATTAGAAAGGAAAGTAAGACAAAAAAATTTTGATTGTCCAAGATTGTCCAATCCAACACTGTATAAGTAAAATAAAAATTTGCCTATAGAGGGTCGTGTTGTGTATGATGATTCTGTCTTTTGTATGATGAACTATGAAAATGGGATCCAATTTGAAATTGATTCAAAGGTTTCTATACAGTTAGTTAGTACACATCCAGAATATAAAGTGATAGTTGATCAGTGTGCTTCAACCAAGATCATGACTCTTGCTCTTGTCTTGTCTTTGCTCTTCCTCCATCCTCCCTTCGCCTCTCCGTGGAACTCTGATACCTAAATCTCCTTTTGCTTGAAGTTAAATGGACATGAATGAACCTGAATACACATACCCGCAGAGAAAAAGTTAAAAGATGATCTTTGGAGTATCATAAATTAGTCTCTCGAATAGTCTAGTGCAGTATTTAGGATAAGCATCTTGTAAATATTCTCGAGATTACATTTGTAGAAAATCATAAAATAGTCTAGTTCTTATACTGGTTTTGCTCTGAAAATTGCAGCACCAGTAGGATTTGTCTCAACATTTTTTACTTGGGGCTCCACTGGAGGATTTGACACCATACAGAAACATTCTGGAGAGCCTGCACCATAGGTGTTATCTATATGAAATGATTGAATCAACACTAACAGTATGAGTGGGGACATACCTTTTGTCTGCATCCTCAAACTCCTGTTTGATTCTTTCCTTCAAAAGCTTCTGCCATTTTCCATTTCCTACTTGGGATCCTCAAATAATGTCTCTCAAATTCCATTTGCCATGGCTCTTGCAAGAATCCAATATTGAGCAAACTGGTGTATTTTCCTCCAATTTTCTTGTTATTTTAGCTTTATTATGGTTTTATTGGTTTTTCATCAGAAACTCAAACAAGGGACTGCCACCAGGGCCTAAAGCTTTGCCCTTGGTAGGTAATCTCCTCTCTCTTGATCCTGAACTTCACACCTATTTTGCATCACTTTCTCAAACTTATGGCCCCATTTGTAGACTCTGGCTAGGTAAAAAAGTTGGGATTATTATTACTTCACCTGCCTTAGCTCGCGAGGTTCTCAAGGATAAAGATACCATTTTTGCCAACAGAGATGTAACTGCTGCTGCTAGAGAAATTACATATGGTGGCAACGACATAGTTTAGACTCCTAATGGACCTAAGTGGCGTATGTTGAGGAAGGTTTGTGCACAAGAAATGCTTAATGATTCTACTTTAAATTCTATTTATGCACTGAGGCGAAGGGAGCTCAGACAATCAATCAATTACTTTTATAATAAGGCAGGATCACCTGTGAATATTGGTGAACAGATGTTCTTGACTGCACTTAATGTGACTACAAGCATGTTATGGGGTGGCACAGTGAAGGGCGAGGTAAAAGCTAGTCTTGGGGCAGAGTTTAGGCATGTTGTCACTAAGATGACTGAGCTGTTAGGTGCTCCAAATGTTTCAGATTTTTACCCGGGCTTGGCCCGGTTCGATCTGCAGGGTGTTACAAAGAAGATGAAAGTGTTAGCAAAGAGATTTGATAAGATATTTGAGAGCATGATTGATCAAAGACAAAAAATGGATAGACATGGGGTTGGTGAAGAAAGCAAGGACTTTTTGCAAGTTTTGCTGAAGTTGAAAGATGAAGCAGATGCCAAAATGCCTCTGACCATCACTGAAATCAAAGCATTACTAACGGTATGTTGTCGGTTGTGCATTCAAATCAGTTACTTCCATTAGATGTGATTTTGGTTGTTTTCTTCTAAATGTTTTTCTTTTTCTTCACATGAATCAAAAAGAAATCTCCCTTCCCCCGCTTCCAAGCTTCAAATCGATCATAATCATCACTGCATTAGTATTGAGTAATTGCATTTGTCTTCAACCATTCATACCTTATCTATATGGATTAATTATTAACTTACGCTGATCATGATGGCAGATCTTTCCTTTTTTACAATAAAAGGATAAAAAACGAATGCAATAGATAGTGGGATTGTACATTTTATAGAAGAATATTGTGGCATGTGGGAAATACATTTCAGAAGAATCAGATTTGTAAATTGACGTCCTGATCTGTTGATTTCGTTCTTCTGACAGGAAATCTCACTTTGATTAAATGTGGTGCTGGCTTCAAAGTTTGCATTTTACTTCAATTAGTCTATTTCCTTACCTATTATGGATAAAAATTTGGCTTATAGTGATACTAGTCATAACAAGAGGATGAAATGCTAATAAAAGTTATAAATAAGATTGAAGAATTAAAGCGGCAGATGAGTAAAAAATATTACATGAAATCAGATTCATATATTCATAATAAAAAGTAGTCGAACATGATAATAACTTCACAAATACTATGGACAGGATATGGTTATTGGTGGAGCTGAAACTACTGCCAACACAGTTGAGTTTGCCATGGCTGAAATTATGAACAAACCAGACATTCTGAGGAAATTACAACAAGAGGTAGATACAGTTGTGGGAAAAGATAACATAGTGGAAGAGTCGCATATTCAACAGTTAACATATTTCTATGCAGTTCTGAAAGAAGTCTTGCGTCTACATCCAGTGCTTCCACTCTTGGTTCCTCATTGTCCTAGTGAGACAGTCACTGTTGGAGGATACACTGTTCCTAAAGGATCTAGTGTTTTCATAAATGTATGGGCTATACAGAGAGATCCTTCTATATGGGAAAATCCAAATGAGTTCCATCCAGAAAGATTTATAGAAAATAAACGGGACTACATTGGAAATGATTTCAACTACTTCCCGTTTGGTTCTGGCAGAAGAATCTGTGTGGGGTTAGCCATGGCAGAGAGGATGTTCATGTATTCACTGGCTTCACTCATTCATTCTTTTGACTGGAAATTGCCTGAAGGAGAGAAATTAGACCTTTCAGAGAAGTTTGTGCTAGTTCTGAAGAGGAAAATACCTCTGGTAGCTATACCTACTCCAAGATTATCCAACCCAACACTCTATGAGTAGGATAAAAAATGTAGCTCTATTCTGGCAATGGTCTTAAGAACAACTCAATGTTCCATGATAACTTAAATATTGTATTCTGAATCGAATTTAAAATAATAAAGGGTGCCCTTTCATGACTTATTTAAGTTAATTCAATGATTTCTATACGGTTGGTACACATCAAGAATATGAAACCTGCTACCCAATGTGGCCGAATCACCGGTATTTGATTAGATTCCTCCAGAATCTTCTCAACCCAAGTTATAATACCTAATCAAGCTATTTTCCCTCTGACAGTTACCTCGTTCACAGTGGTCACTTGTGTGTTCCAGATGGCATCAGAAGGCGATCATTTCTGAAGTTCAAAGTATGCCACTCACTTCTGGGCTTCAGAAATGGTTCTGGAAGTGCATATTAATCTTAGCATGATTTTCCACCCATTGATAGACACGCGATCAGAAAGGAACATTCAAATGCTTGATGATGAGATGTTAGGAGCATATGTAATGGATTTCTGAGGTAGCCCTAAATAAGTAGCTGTGCAAGGTGCCTGTTTGAGATGATTTTAGCCAAGCTCCTGCATGTTGTAGCCTTCATTCAGAGGATATATAATACTCTTTAACATGATATGAAGTCCAAACTGAGCTTCAAAAATTAGGAGACTTTGGTTGAGGTTCATCATTTGAGATCTCTCAGTGCGACAAAAGATAAGGGTGTCATCTGCAAAGAGGAAATGAGAGACTGTGAATGAGTTGCGAGAGCTCCTATCCACTTGAATCCAGTGTGCATCTGTTTGGCCTTTTCTAGCATTTTAGATGACCCTTCCATAGCTAGAATGAAAAGAAAGGGGGAAATGAGATCTCCCTATCTTAATCCTTTCTAAGGGGAAAAGAAATCTACAAGACTTCTGTTGATAAGGACAGAGTACATGACTGAAGTAACCAAAAATTCGATACAACTTATGTAACAGTTCTGGTGACAGTGATTGAGGGCTGAGAGAACTGGATATTCCAAGATTTCCAGTAAAAGGCCACGCTGAATCCATCCGGACCAATAGAGATTATGAGTTTCCTAAAATATACGAGTGAAAAATTCAAGTCACATAATTAACAAGTGTTTTATTGTTTTTGCTTTGAAGTTTGAAGCAGCAGTAGGATTGGTGGAGGTATGTTCATATTCATACTGTGGGTCCGCAGTCTTGTTCACTTTTTGTCTTAACCAGCATATTATTATTCTTCAGGAAATTTTGCTTTTTTTAATTATGGTGTTAAAGCATTGAGATTTTCTTGGCAAAATTGTGATTTCAGTTTTTTTATAAAACGTAAAATGTGAACCTTGAACTGAACTCCAATATACAGTTCTACAAACAAAAGATTGTTGGACATGATAATAACTTCACGAACACTAAAGGCATGATATGGTTGAACACTATGGACATGATATGGCTGTCGGTAGAACTGACACAACCTCCCAATGCGGTTGAATCTGCCATGGCTGAAATTATGAACAAAGAGCAAGAGATAGTTGTGAAAAAAGATAACGGGAAAAGGCATAAATTTCCCCCGAAGTTGTCCCGAAAAGTCATTTACACATTTTAACTATTTATGTGACCTATTACACACTTATACTATTCAAAAGTGATACTTTTTAGCCCTTACAACTGACGTGACAAAAATAAAAAAATAAAAGAAGAATTTGCACGTGAAAAATTTTTAAAGTAAAAAAATATAATTAAAATACTCATTTTCTTTCTCTCTCCCCTCCAAACAAAACTTTATATCTCACCGGTAAATTTTCATTCAAAAGCATCATCATCCTTTTCAAAAATGAAAAATATCACTGTAATTGAATTTCTGGTGGGTTTTTTGGTGACTATTTTTGCCAGAAAAATGGAGTTGAGGGGTCTTGGGTTCGCTGTTGGTTTTAGGTGAGAAAGGGGTTGTTTGGTGTGGCTTTTTGCCGGAAAAGGGGACAGGGAAGACGAAGCAAGAGGGTCAACTGGTTGTTGCCAGTGGGGGGTCGCGATGGTGGTTTTGGACAGAGGTTTTTGTGCGGCAGGAGGAGGAGGAAAGGAATATCAAAGAGGGCATGGATTTTTTGGGGTCTCGTTTGGTGGTGGGGGTTTCTGGTCGGAGGAGGAAGAGAGGAGGAGTTTATGGGTTTTCGATTATGGGCTTGTCAGTGGTGACTGGACGGAAGTTTCAGACGAGGTGGTATCAAAGTGGAGGAGAAGACGATTTTTCTTTACTGAAACTTTTTTGCAATCAAAAGTGTTTTCATGGTCAATTTTTGGTGGCCATTGCTGCTCTGTTTCCATGGCCAATTCTTGGCGGCCATTGCTGCTCTGTTTCCATGGCCAATTCTTG
>DF357509.1:44412-60104 GCA_000787875.1 Solanum virginianum
TCGGGTTTTGAGAAATTTGGTAGGAAATAGATCGTACCTCCCACTATGCACATAAATATCTATATATTTGATCATGGAGACGACAGGGTCCCAAACGCAGGTGACATATTGAAAGAGTGGAAGAAACCTTTAAGGCTGGCCAAAGAGACTATTGCTGAAGACCGATTTGATGCCGGATATGTGGATGGATACAAGCCTTGGTTGAAGTAGGATTTGCAAGGCCTCGGGTTCTCAATTCGAAATATCTATCGAGGTTTAGAAGATACATAATCACAAGTAAGGGTAGAGCTTGGGAGGGTTAAGAATGAAGCTAGAGAAATACAGGACGCCTTCCTTCGAAAATAGGAAGAAGATAAGCATACCATTGAGAGTCCGAGCTAAGAGTTAGAAAACTTGAGAAGTGGACTTACAAAGATGGATTCTTGGATGAATGCCCGTGGAGAAAGCATCATATATGAAACTTGGGAGGAGAAAGGTTGTAGATATGATGGTTACTGGTTGATGGGTTAATACGAACTCCACAACATCATAGGACAATCAAAGAAGAGCAAAACAGAAGAAGGACCCTCGAGAGCATCAAGCTAGTATCGCCCCTGTGAGGGTTTATTTTTGATGTATTTACTTTTAGCTCTTACGTGGGTTTACACTTTATCTCCCCTGCATGGGACAACTTTATGTTTACTTTTCTTAGCCCCTGTGTCGCTTTGCACTTTATCTCCCCTGCGTGGGATGACTTTATGTTTACTTTTCTTAGCCCCTGCGTGGGTTTGCACTTTATCTCCCCTGAGTAGGATGACTTTATATTTACTTTTCTTGACCCCTGTGTGGGCCTTTTTATTTTATATATCCCCTGTCCCAGAATTGTTTCCCATTTACTTTCAAATTATTTCCTTCATATATGGGAGTTTGTTTTGGGGGGGGGGTAATATGCTGGTCTGTTACGCATACACCTTTCAAATTCATTAGGCCTACCCCTGGCATCGAAGGGCCACCTGCATTTAGGATGCGCAATAACTGTTTCTGTGCTATTTGCTATAACTGCTTGTATGATTATGTTGTTTTATTTGGGTAAAATTCTAGCCCACTCTTGTTCAAATTTTTCAAGAGCCACCTAGGCATAAATCCCAGTCACTATCAAATATGCGACCAAATAATTCTTTGAGTCTCGAGTTTCTCAACAAAGTCCGAACTCCTTAACCCACTTTTAAACTTTCATTCTTTCATCTCAAGAAAGTTGGATTTGCAGTCAGGATGGAGAAAAGCCAAAATGCTAAGAGCACTGAAGGCGTATTGACAAGGATACTAGGCAAGGTTACCCAAGAGGTCTCGGAAGATAGAAAGGTGAATCAGGCTACCAAGATGATGCTTGCTAAAATAGCTGAAGCTGATGAAGAAATGAGAAATATCAAGGATAAAACACGAACCCTAAGTAAGGCAGGTCAAATACTCGAAGAATATTCATCTACTCTGGAGGAATATCTTGGAAACATAATAGCTCGAAACACTGAGGTGGAGGTGGAACTCGAGGCCACCCTGGAGGAGATAGCTAGGCTAAAGCAAGAGAATCCCTATTATGCCCTCCCAGGACCGAGCAAAGAGGCCGAGGAAGTTGAGGTTGACATTTCGCTAAAAGAGTGATGCAAATCAAGCATGGAGAAGGAAATCAACAAATCTGCAGAAGAAGTCTCGGTAGAGACATTTTATGTTTCTTAGCAATATTTCTATCTCGTATTTTTCATTTTTCGTGTAATGAAGTCTATTTGAACCTAAGCTATTCCTTGTATTCTCAAACTACATAGGGCTTGATTTCTCATTTGTGAGATACGTAGGCAGCCTTTTAGGCTTGGCCCCTATCTTTCCAAAAGCTTGTTTTTCTCCTGTCTACATTATCAATAATGCGAGAAGACCTGACTTAGCATGAATCAATCTTCCTGATCCACTATTTCTAAGATCATATAGGCAAAGTCCTGCCTATTTACCATATATCGTGTATCCATAGGCTAGTTTACTTTCAAATAAAACAACAGTTGTGTGCTGATTAATTTATGTGTGCTATCTTACATTACCTATTAATCTAAGGGAACTAACATGCTTACCTTTGAGTAATTTTTCTTACAGGTAATTTAGAATTGATCTATGTTGATAAAGCTGGTCGATCATCCCTATTTCACTAGATCAAAAGCCCACAAAGATCCCTCCCTTGACCAAAACCAGCGGAAAGGAAAAATGAAAAACAATAATGATGATGTAAGCCTAACTAAGATCACTATGACAAATCCCATTGTCGCATAACAGAACAAATTAATTGCATAGCTGATACAACAGATTATTGACATGAATATGGAAATAAAGAAGACTCGAGAGTTAGCAAATTTAGCCATCACTGCTAATTTTTCAAGCCTAGACGATGGGAGGCCTCCATTCCATTTTCCTTCTCCTAATCTATCTTATCAACCTATCCCTATCTCAACAAATCCACTAATTACCCCTGTTCAAGCTTTTTCTAACATTGACTTAACTACCCCCGATGCAGGACATTCTAATCTTTTTTCCCAAGCACCACCCCCTCTCTAAAACCCAAATATTGCCCAAGTCTATAGTTTCTTTCAAATTCCCTACACTACTCACCCCCAGATAATCCCTCCTGAAAGCCAAGCTTTGGACCAATACAACCCACTTACCATCCAAATTGTGTCTACTAAAATTCCTTTCCATATCCCAATCCTTACCAATCCATAAATTCCTCATGCCACTTACTCCGAGGTTGACCATTATGAGGAGAAGGAGAACGAACTGAACCTTACAGAAGGGTTCAAGATACTAAAGTTTGACACTTTCGATGGAAGTGTAAATCCTCTGGCCTATGTGAGAGCATATTGTGATCAGCTTGTAGGTGTTAAGAAAAATAAAGTGTTGCTGATACGACTTTTTATTCGAAGTCTAAGCTGGGAGACCCTAGAATGGTTTACCTCCCAAGAAATAAACAAATGGGCCAGTTGGAGTGCTATGGCCAAAGATTTTGTCGAAAGTTTTGCTTATAATGTTGAAATCATGCCAGACCACTATTCATTGGAGAAGATAAGATAGTAGTCAACCAAAAGCTATCGGGAATACATGTATAGATGGAGGAAGAATACCACAAGAATGCATCCTTCCATGTCTGAAAAGGAGATTATCAAAGTGTTTGTGCGCTCCTAGAAGACTGAGTTTTATGAAAGAATGATGCTGCTCGTTAGAGCAAAATTCGTAGATATAGTTAAGATTAGTGAGAATATTGAAGATCGACTCAGAACGAGCAAGATCACCCATATATCAAATTCAGCCGGATCATTCGGGATATTGAGAAAAAAGAAAGAAGATGTGTCAGCTATCTCCGGCATACAAGACAAAAGGAGAACCCCTAGTAGCCACCCCAAAAAGTCCACACCCTCTCAAATCCATTTTCAACCTACCCTAAGTTCATTCCCCGTCTTTCATGCTCAACCATATATCACACTCTACCCACAAACTACCAAACCCCTTCTACCCATTATCACTCTTCACAATATCCAAACATCATCCTGAACTACCAATCTCCACTGCCAAGTTGCTCCTATATCTAACCAACTTATCAGAATCCCTCTACCAGTTACCCAATCCCAAATCCCAAAACCCCACCGTCAAATTACTAAGCACCACCATACCCAAGATTCCAAACCCCTACACCTCCCATCGAAACCATCCCAATTACCATCGAGTGCCTCCGCCTCCACAAAATAACTATAACACTTCTCACCCAAACATAGATAGAAAAACCCCCTAGGGTGTTCACTCCTCTTGCTAAAAGCCAGACAAAGCTATTCGAAAGATTGTCAGCTGCAGGGTTGATCCAGCCTGCCCCTCCGAGAGCCATGGATGCTAATTCTCATTTGTTCAGGAGTGATCAAACTTGTCTTTACCACTCTAATAGTATTGGACATGACATTAAAGATTGTATAAATCTGAAGCATAAAATCCATGATTTAATTGATCGCGACATGGTCGTTCTTCGGACCATTACTCTCAATGTTAATAAGAATCTGTTACCTGAACATGGAGGGAACATTATTAGTATGATTGAGATAGAAGAAGATTGGTGTACAGCTAAAAAGATAGTGCTAGATGGCACTGTAAGTTTAGAAAAGAGTGTGGCATCTCTAAGTATCACTAAGAAGCCAAAAATAGAGATTTTGATACCTTGTGAAGTGATTGCTACGACACCAAAAGGAATTCCTAACAAGAAGGTTGAGATCAAGATTGTTGATATAGGGAAATCAATTTAGGGAGCAGGCAGAAAAGCTCAAAGGCTGATAAGTGAAGCTGAGGTGGAAGAATTTTGGAGAAGAATGCGGCCTCAAAAGTACTCTATCATGAAACACTTGGAGAAGATACCTGCCCAGATTTTTGTATGGGCACTATTGATGAATTCACAACATCATAGACAGGCATTAATGAGAGAATTGGAGGGCACTTATGTGCCTGTAGGAACAGACAGCAATTATCTGGCAGCCATGACAAGCCAAGTTACCCAAGGTCATTGTATTAGTTTTGGCAATGAAGAGCCACCCTTCGAGGGAGCAATGCATAATAAGGAACTTCATGTTACAATCAACTGTCGAGATATGATTCTAAATCATATCTTGATTGATGATGGATATGGACTGAATATTTATCCTCTATCCACTCTCAAGCAATTGAACTACGATGTGGAGAAAATCCAGCAAAGCTAAGTTAATGTGAGAATGTTTGATGGTGGCTGAAGAGATACACTGGGGGCAGTGAATCTAATAATTTGTATGGGACCTGCTGAATTCGTCGTCAAACTTTAAGTGATGGATATTGCTACCAGCTATAACATGTTGTTAGAAAGACCTTGGATCCATATGGCGGGAGCTGTGCCTTCTACCCTTCACCAAATGATGAAGTTCATTTGGAATGAACGTGAAGTGGTTATTTATGGTGAGGGAAGCCATTTGAATGTGTATGCACCCATTATTGATAATGTCACTATAGGATCAGATTTCTACACGGTTGAAATAGTGAATGCTACCGAAGATGACTGGACGCCGAGACCTCCTATGCTTGCTATTTATAAGATGATAGCCATAGTGATGTTGAGGAATATGTTTGAACCCGGTTTTGGTCTAAGGAAGCACTTGCAGGGTATCACCAAGCCTATTCCATTGCCAGCAAAAAAAATCAAGATTCGACCTAGGATACACCACCTTGGAGGAAGATAAGTAGGAGATGCAGAATTAGAAGGATGATCAAGCCTTGGCTCGGCCAATACCACACCTTTATCAATCATTTCTAGTACGAGAATGTATACGTGACGATGGTCTTGGGGGAGGGATCTGGGATCTATTTGAAGAAATTGATGTAATTGATGATGACGAATAGCCCAAACGTTAGGTGTTCGAGGTGTAAAAATGGGTGACCAAGAGTTAAGAGAGACATCAACCTCATTGCTAATCCCCTACTTGTCTTGGTAGACGAAGAATTGCTAAATTACTCATTTTTAAAAAAATAGGTGGTAGTCCGACGGAGGCCCGTAACCCATCTTTTACCTTGCTATTTCACTCTTGTTTAATTTTGTTTTAATTTCTCTCGTAATATCTCAAAAGGTAGATTGACCCATGGTCATGGCCAAAGTTTTCACTTTCTTTTAAATGAAAGCCTCCATTTACTTCAAATCGCACTTACTATTCATCTTATCATTTCAATTACTTCTTATCTAACTATGTTTGTTTATGATTTCAGTTTAAATAAATGTTTGTTTATGATTTCAGTTTAAATAATTTTAAACCTGCCAATATCATGTTATGTCAGAAGCTGAATGAACAGAATAAAGCAGATGATA
This sequence comes from Solanum virginianum, assembly GCA_000787875.1. Taxonomy (NCBI): domain Eukaryota; kingdom Viridiplantae; phylum Streptophyta; class Magnoliopsida; order Solanales; family Solanaceae; genus Solanum; species Solanum virginianum. The sequence goes on from DF357509.1 coordinate 50,291, forward strand.
ATGAGCTTGAGGAATATAATGAAAGAACCATAGTACCCGAACATATTCCCCAGGAATTGAGACAATTTGAGAATCTGGATAAGCCTAATCTAGATGAGACTGAGATAGTGAATTTGGGAGATGAAGAATGTATCAAGGAAATCAGAATCAGTGTCCATTTGAAGGATGCTCAGAAGAGAGAATCACTAGCTTGCAAGAATACATAGATATGTTTGCTTGGTCCTGTGAGGATATGCTAGGTCAGAGTACTGATATTATGTCTCCAATTAACCCAAAATTCAATCCAGTGAAACAAAAGACTCAGAAGTTCAAGCCGAATATGAGTCTAAAAATCAAGGAAGAGGTTACCAAACAGATACAATCCAAGGTGGTAGAAGTGACACAATACCCCACTTGGTTGGCCAATATTGTTCCAGTACCCAAGAGGACGGAAAGATCAGGATCTGTGTTGACTATAGAGATCTCAATAAAACCAGCCCTAAGGATGATTTTCCATTGCCGAACATTCATATTCTCATTGAAAATTGTGCCAAGCATAAGATGCAATCATTCATGGATTGCTTTGCAGGATATCACCAAATTTTAATTGATGAAGAAGATGGAGAAAAGACAGCTTTCATCATACCCTGGGGTGTGTACCATTATCGAGTGATGTCATTTGGCCTAAAAAATGTAGGAGCTAGTTATATGAGAGCTATGGCAACTCTTTTCCATGACATGATTCACAAAGAGATTAAGGTGCACGTGGATGATATTATCATCAAGTCCCACGAGTATTTGGATCACCTAACTCATTTGAAGAAATTCTTTTACCGCCTACGCCGATATAGCCTGAAGTTGAATCCCGCCAAATATGCATTTGAGTGCCTACTGGTAGGTTGCTGGGATTTATAGTCAGTTGAAGAGGTATAGAGCTCGACCCTTCTAAGACCAAAGCAATTCAGGATTTGCCTCCTCCTCCGCAGAAGAAAGAAGTCATGAGTTTCTTGGGGAGATTGAATTACATTAGTCAGTTCATAGCCCAATCTACGTTGATTTGTTAACCTATATTCAAGATGTTGAAAAAGGATGCATTGATAAACTGGAATGAAGAATGCCAGACCTCTTTCGATATTATCAAAAGCTATTTGTCTAATCCACTGGTGCTGGTACCTCCACAAGAAAAAAGTCCACTAACAAACTGGAATGAAGAATGCCAGACTATTTTTGATACTATCAAAAGCTATTTGTCTAATCCACTGGTGCTGGTACCTCTATGAGAAGGAAGTCCACTATTAGTGTATTTGTCAGTCTCTGATAATGCATTTAGATGTGTGCTGGGCCAGCATGGTAAAACTGAAAAGAAGGAACAGGCGATCTACTATTTGAGTAAGAAGTTCACGCCGTATGAAGCTCAATATACTTATTTAGAGAACACTTGTTATGCTTTGACTTGGGTTGCTCAAAAGTTGAGGCACTATCTGTCTTCCTATACTGGATACCTTATTTCGAAGATGGATCCGTTAAGATATATCTTTCATAAAGCAATGCCGACAGGAAGACTAGCCAAGTGGCAAATGTTGTTGGGCGAGTTCGACATCGTGTATGTAACTCAGAAAGTAATCAAAGGATAGACTTTAGCTGATCATCTTGCAGAAAATCCCATTGACAATGACTATGAACCGCTTAAAACCTACTTTCCTGATGAAGAGATATCATTTGCAGGAGAAGACATTTTCGAGGCATACCCTGGTTGGCGAATGTTCTTTGAAGGAGCCGTGAATTGTCAAGGTAGCAGCATTGGAGTGGTCTTAATATCAGAATCCAGGTAACATCACCTGATGGCTACGAAACTTTGATTTCATTGTACTAAAAATATGGCTGAGTATGAAGCTTGCATTTTGGGCTTGAGGATGGCTATAGACATGAATGTTCAAGAGTTACTGGTCATTGGAGATTTAGATTTGCTGATTCATCGGGTTCAGGGAGAATGGGCTGTGAAGAACCCAAAGATCATACCATATGTGTATCTGGTACAGAGGTTGTGTAAAGAATTTTGAAAGATCGAGTTCAAGCACACACCAAGGATACAGAATGAGTTTGGCGATGCCCTTGGCACCATTTTCTCAATGATTCAACATCTGGACATGGTGTATACTAATCCTTTAGAGATAGACTTGAGAGAACAGCTGGCCCATTATTTACATATCAAGACAGAACCAGAAGGAAAGCCTTGGTATTTTGATATAAAGAAGTATTTAGAGCGTAACCCATCTTTTACCTTGCTATTTCACTCTTGTTTAATTTTGTTTTAATTTCTCTCGTAATATCTCAAAAGGTAGATTGACCCATGGTCATGGCCAAAGTTTTCACTTTCTTTTAAATGAAAGCCTCCATTTACTTCAAATCGCACTTACTACTCCGGAAATTCTTTATAAGAGGACTCCAGATCTAGGTCTCCTTAGATATGTTGACACCACAAAAGCTATAAAGCTTGTCGAACAAGCACATCTCAGGGTTTCCAGTACTCATATGAATGGACTCACTCTAGTAAGGAAAATCCTTCGAGTCGGTTATTTTTGGATGACTATGGAACATGACTATGGCAAGATTGTGCAAAAATGCCATTAGTGTCAGATACAAGGTGATTTGATTCGTGTCTCTCCTCACGAACTCAAAGCTATGAGTTTTCCTTGGCCGTTTGTATCTTGGGGCATAGATGTTATTGGTTTGATAGAGCCAGCTGCCTCTAATGGTCACAAATTTATTTTGGTTGCCATTGACTACTTTACCAAGTGGGTGGAGGCAGTCTCTTATAAGTCCGTGACAAAGAAAGTGGTAGTTGATTTTATGCGTAACAATTTGATATGCCGGTTTGGAATATCAGATTCCATCATCACCGATAATGGAGCAAATCTCAATAGTAACTTGATGAAAGAGATATGTGAGCAATTCAAGATCACTCATCAAAATTCAACAGCGTATCACCCTCAAATGAATAGAGCTGTAGAAACCGCCAACAAAAATATCAAGAAGATTGTAAGAAAAGTCATTGACAGACACCGATGATGGCACAAAATGCTACCTTATGCCTTTTTGGGATATCACACGACTATCAGAACATCAATTGGAGCAACCCCGTACTTGTTGGTATATGGAACAGAAGTGGTGATACCGACCGAAGTGGAAATACCATCATTGATAATTATTCAAGAAGCTTAGTTGAGTGATGCTGATTGGGTTCATAATCAAATCAAACATTTGGCTTTAATCGATGAAAAGAGGATGGCGGCTGTTTGCCATGGTCAATTATATCAATAAAGGATGATTTGTGCTTTCAATAAGAGAGAAAGACCTCAAATGTTCAAGGTCAGACAATTGGTTCTCAAACGTATCTTTCCCAATCAAGATGAGTACAAAGGAAAGTTTTCACCAAATTGGCAAGAGTCGTACATGGTTCGCAAAGTGCTATCAAGAGGAGCGTTAATTTTGTCAGAGATGGACGGTCAAGAGTTGGCAAGGGCCATACATGGTTCGCAAAGTGTTGTCAGGAGGAGCGTTAATTTTGTCAGAGATTGACGACCAAGAGTGGCCAAGACCAATCAATTCAGATGCTGTCAAGAGATATTACGTTTGAAGATTTAGAGTTCGCCTTTACTTTTTTCTCCTTTGTAATTGCATTATTCAGTTACTGCATTTATTTATCCCTATGTAATGAACTACGTTTGACCTGAATTCTCAAGAATGACATACGTAAGCGGCCTATGTCGGCCTCGGTCATACCCTTATCCATTTTTATTACTCCTTTTTACCTTTTGGAACTACGTTTGACCTGAATTCTCAAGAATGAGATACGTAGGCAGTCTATGTATAATGGCTTGGTCATACTCCCATTAAGGAAACTAGGATAGAAGTTTTGTGAGAAACTCAAATATTCTGAAGAAAGAGGTCCATATTCAACAAATCGGAGTTCAAAGCATGTTAAAATTTCAACTAGGACAGAATTTTTGAAAAAGATCTCAAAAATTCCCAAGGTGCTTCTGATAAGTTATCAATTGCTTACAACATTTAAACTGGGACAGAAATTTTGAGTTTGCTCTCAAAATTTTGCTAAGCATCGTTACAAGTCTGAAAGTCTCCCTAAGGACTTTCAGCCTGATTAGGAATTCAAAGACAATCGCGACACACCAAGTAATCTATGTCAAAAGTCAAACATGTTCATCTAAGCTTTATGTAACATGATAATTGGCAGTGATGTTTCCTCAAAAAACCTTTTCTAAATTTATTGTTTCTAACTTGTCGAATATTTTATCAAAATGTATATTTTCTACCTTCTATCTACTAAAAGGTGAGAGATCAAAGCGGTTCATTGGGGGACAAGACGAGGAGCAGACAACCGAAGAATCAACACAGATCAGATAAAATGTATATTTTCTACCTTCTGTCTACCAAGAGGTGGGAGATCAAAGCGGTTCACAGGGGGACAAGATGAGGAGCGGAAAACCGAAAAATCAACACAGATCAGATCACTTTGAAACTAAGAAATTTTCTATGAATGCAGGAAAAATTTTTGCAAGTCTTATCTACAAGAGAATAGCCGAGACATAAATAGCTTCTATCTCACCCAAATCACCAATAATTTATCATATCTCATGCATCACGGAGAGAGTCATTTTACTTTCAAGTTACCGAGAAGTCCATTTCATCATGCATCACAGAAAGAGTCATTTTACTTTCAAGCTGCCGAGAGGTCCATTTCATCATGCATCGCGGAGAGACTCATTTTACTTTCAAGTTACCGAGAAGTCCATGTCATCATGCATCGCGGAGAGAGTAATTTTACTTTCAAGTTGCTGAGAAGTCCATTTCATCATGCATCATGGAAAGAGTCATTTTACTTTCAAGCTGCCAAGAAGTCCATCTCATCATGCATCACGGAGAGAGTCATTTTACTTTCAAGTTGCCAAGAAGGCCATCTCATCATGTATCACAGAGAGAGTCATTTTACTTTTAAGTTGCCGAGAAGTCCATCTCATCATGCATCACAGAGAGAGCCATTTTACTTTCAAGCTGCCGAAAAGTCCATTTCATCATACATCACGGAGAAAGTTATTTTACTTTTTAGTTGCCGAGATGGCCATTGCATGATCATCGCCGACAAAGCTATTTGATCTTTCAGTTGCCGAGAGGGCCATTACGTATTTAACACCGATAAGACTATTTTATTTCTAGTTGTCGAGAGGGCCATTGCATGTTCATCACCTACAAGGCTATTTTATTTTCCAATTGTCGAGAGGGCCATTGCATATTCATCACCGACAAGGCTATTTTATTTTTTAGTTACTAAGAGGGCCATTGCATATTCATCGCTGACAAGGCTATTTTATTTCCAGTTGTCGAGAGGGCTATTGCATATTCATTGCCGATAAGGCTATTTTATTTTCCAGTTGCTGAGAGGGCCATTGCATATTCATCGCCGACAAGGCCATTTTATTTTTCTAGTTGCCAAAAGGGCAATTGCATATTCATTGTCGAGAAGACCATTTTATCTTCAACTTGTCGAGAGGGCCATATAATGATCGCTTCATATTGATTCATTATCTATCACTTCAAAAAGAAGAATACATATCGAATAGGGTAAAAGATGCCATCTCTAATTCAAATTATGATTTGACTAACATTTTGTTTTAGTTATATCGAGAGCATTTGAAAGGGTGAATTCTCAAAACAAACCATAGGTGTGGACGTCATCAAGTAGGATGTAGCACAACGTGGAACTTTTTCTTAGCAGCGAACTGGGACATAGTCTGAAGAAGGGCATCAAACCCTTTGGACATGAGCTGGGAAACGACTACCACCACAATCTAACCACACTCCTGTCAGAAGGCATATGGGTATTTCTTTGAGTTCGTTAATTTTCAGTTTTGCCTTCGGATAATCTCAACTCTCACTGGAGGCAATCTTCCAATCCGAGTGACAATGTACCAAGAGTTTTGGAAATTATGTCCGTGTAAGTTCTTAATTATGGGTGTGAAGCGTGGCACATTTATGGTTAAGAGGTTGCAAGCCTCTTTTTCATAATTCAATTTGTTTGTCACTCCTCCTGAATTTGAGGTTATCTCAGAATAAGAGATTTCTCCTTCAACCAATAGAGTCGAACTACAAACAGCCTGATTCCTAAGTCCAAGGATATGTGGGCGGGATCAATTTTGAAAACTCGTTTGTGTTCTAATTTGCTCTTAAAATCTCATTCCCAAGCATTCTAATTTCTCCATATTTTGATATTGGGATATCTTTTGAATCCTTTCAGAGTTGTGCATAAAATCAAGCGTTTTGAACTACAAGTGGACTAAGATATGTACGAAACCCAGAGCCAGCGTCTGGCCGTAATTTCCCAAAGTCCGTACCAAGAGCATTCAGAAAATGGAGATGTGGTCGGTTTAAAATTGGTTTAGTCAAGTTTCTTTGTCCATGATATCTTCCATCGATCATATCCAAAGAAAGAGACAATTGTTGACACCCAATTTTTACCCTCCACAATACGAATTAGTTATGGAGCTTGTAATTTTGACAATTTAAAATAATTGATTTTCAAAATACGAAAAAATACTTTTAAAATAAATGCCTTTATTTCAAGAAGTATTATTTCGAAATTAATTTGATTATTTTAGATTGATAATATTAAAAGCTCTTAAGTTAATTTGTATTAATTCATCGTGTAGTCAAAATTAGTTAATTGAATTAAATTTGATTACCTTTAATTGGTCAAAATTGCAACTGAATTGGCCAAATTTTTGGCCCAAATCAATTCCATATACCCGACCCAACCCATTTTCTTTTTATCAAAATCAGCCAACATATACATACATAATATATATACACCCGCGCATAGGGGCCACTCGCCCTCAATTCTCCTTTTCTCTCCTATTTTCCCCTCACAATACACTCTCTCTCACCGACCCCTTCTTCTTCTTCAACATCAACCCCAAACTGAACCCAGAAAATACCAAACCAGAATATTCCATCTGAACATTCCTTCTACAAACTCCATACATACGTGTCCCTTCCCTATTCCCCATTACTCGTTCATACCTCATCCATTTTGGAATCATTACGTGGTACATATCACAACCATCGATTGAAATTGATGGCTGTGATATGGATTCATGGATGATTCCAAAAGGATGAGGAAGTTAATTTCAAATTGAAGCTTGAAATGGCCCTTAAATATTTCCTCCCGTTGAAGCCCTAATTTTTGGACTATATATGTCCTTTTTCTAGCATCATTTTGGGCAGCCGAGGATAATCTTGAAAACCCTAAAAAACTCAACCCGATCACACAGTAGTCTTTCACCTAAAATACATTCAATCTCTGTTTAGAGTAAAGGATTTTTTTAGAAATTCTTGCTCAATTTTGAGGTTTCTTGAAGCTGGGAGTTCTTTGCTCTAAAGTAGAAGGTGATTTTGTTCGGTGGTAAACAGTCTAGTAGGAGTTCGGAGTCCTAATCACTGCTTCAATAGAGGTAATGCCCTAATCTTATTTTTTCATTTCGGGTTTCATATACTTTGTTCGAATGCGAGTGTTGAATTTATATTAAAGTTCTATGCTTGCATTAGTTTGATTCTGGCTGAGAATGATCTATTAGATCTAGGTGATGCTGTGGTTTGTTGTTGGCTAATCGACACTATTCACTCCTTCTATGAATATAGTTCGCTAACAATGTTATGGAGGTCGTTCGCACCTTAATATTGTCTTGTGTCCCAAATTTCGATTGTTAAGTTACAAGCTGTCTTGATGAGTCGATGTTATGGTTCTTAGTGTTAAATAATGGAATTCGTATTGCTTATTGATTTCGAGATTCTGGTTTGATTTCGTGTCTCTTAGTTTGTTTCAAGTTCTTTCATCTCTGTCTCATGTTTTGCTCCAGCTTTAGCCAGTCTTTGTTTGCTTGGAAATGATGTGTAACTTGTACCCTTTCTTGGTTCATTTCTTCCCCCTCGTGTGGATTCAACTTGAGTGTTATCGCCCCTTTTAGCATATCACATCCTTGTTTTGATGTTGTTTATGGGTCTTTGAGATGCATCCATCTCGTTTCATGAATATAGCTTGCTCAACATATTAAAATTTGGTTTTCTCTTTTGTTTTGTCATAGGTTTGAAGTTCGAGTTGTTGATTGCCCTTTTCCTCCCCCCTTTCTCTTATTTTAACAAGTACACTGAGTCTCTTACCTAATTACATGTTAATTCTGAGTCCAGACTCTAAGTTTGTAGATCCCTCTTGATGTCTGCTTTCTGTCGGCTTTTTAAAGAGAGAAGAATGGTTCAATTTCCAAAATGATGGCTAATCTGCTCATGTATCATTGTATATTGGCTGGGATTTCTTGTTGTTGTTCTTTTATAGTTTTTTTTAATTTGCACTTAGATTGACTGGGCATGACTGAAACTTTGTTGTTTTCACATCCCTGCTTCAATTTGTTATTGCCAAACGTATGAGTGCTCTTGACTGTTCCTTCCAGTTTAGGCTTGGATTTGAAGGCTTGAGCTAGATGATACGAATTTCATTCTTATAGATATTTGTTTCCAAGTTGTGTTACCTTATAGCATCACTATTTCATTTAAGTCACGTTTAGGTTTCCCATTTCATGTCCTTTGCTTTTTGAGTGTTATGCCAACGATTCTTCTTAGGGTCATATTTTCTTTGGAGTCATGATGGAAGTAAAGACTTTCGTTCTTTTGTTTTGTTTTCCTTTGCATGAATCGCCTCCACATGAGTTCAATTTGGACTCCTCTATTGCATATTCACGAATTTTGAGTCTTCCTGTCTTATTTAGAGCTATGGAAAGGTTGGTACAGGTCAATGGAAATGATATACAGGTTTTGAAGCCCAAAATTAGTGTTTATACACTAATATACCATAAATATATACTCAGTGTATACCACAGGATATGGACCACAAGCCCATTTAGCAGGAGCAGTAGCAGGGGCGGCCCAAGAGACCTTATAGGTCGAATTTCCAGGAAGGCAGTTTGCAAAAATGGTTTATATACACTGGCATAAAGTGTATATACTACACTGATATACATTAGTAAAAGGAGCCAAGAAGCCCAATCTTCAGGAGCAATCCTTTTGAGAATATGGGCCAGGCAGGCCCAAGTCTTTTATTTAGTACTAGGATAGGTGGTTGAAGAATTGGGCCTGCCGAACCCAATTGCTATTTAATTGCTTTTCCTTGAGTTCATTCTTTTATTTATAATATTTGTTATTATTTGATACTAACTCTAACATTATTTGTATTAATTATATGTTTAATCTAATTAATTCCCCACAACATGTCTCTATTTTTGTTAATTTCCATTTTTTTATTTTCTTAGTGTTAAAACTTTGCCTTCAATTTATTTTGGCAAAACTCTTGAAAATTGGTCCAATTTCAAACTTAGTCAACTTTGACAAATTTAGTCAATTTGTCACATGCAGTCAACCTTTTTCCAACTTAGTCCACCCCTTTTAAAACTAAGTCAATTTTGCAAACTTAGTCAATTTTTCAAACCTAATCAATTTTCAAATTTAGTCAAATTTTTAAGACTTAGTCAAATTTTTGAACTTAGTAAACTTTTGCAAATTTAGTCAATTTTACAAAGATAGTCAATTTTTCAAATCTAGTCAATTCTTTCAAATTTAGTCAATATTTTGCAAATTTAGTCAATTCTTTCGAATTTAGTCAACCATTTTAAAATTCAGTCAAAGTTAGTCAAAATCCCTAATCATCGGTCAATCGCGAGTTAGCGGCCATTTTGAATGATTAATTTCTTCTCAAAAATGGAAATTGGACCCGAGC
>DF357509.1:60283-76401 GCA_000787875.1 Solanum virginianum
TCATCTCCCCCTTCCGGTAAAGACAAGATAGGAGCGGACACAAACTTATCTCTTAAGATTTGGAAACTCTTTTCACACTCAACGGTCATACAAACTTAGCCTTCCTTTGGGTCAACTTAGTCATGGGAGAAGCAATAGAAGAGAACTCACTCCCAAACCTACGATAGTAACTCGCTTAGCCCAAGAAGCTCCTAATGTCCGATGGAGTCAATGGTCCAGGCCAGTTTCTATTCATATACGCCCCCTTTGGATCAATCTTAAAACCATCCCCCGACACCACATAACCTAAGGAGGTAACCTTTTCTAAAAAAATTCACACTTCACATAATTAGCATACAACTCCTCTTACCCCAGGATTTGCAACATTATCCTCAAATGGTTCATAAGCTCTAAATAATTCAATACCTCATCACTAGCAACCACCACAATCATAAAAAGGTAGAAACTAAAGACCCCACTCATGAAACCCATAGAAATAACCAGGCATAAATCAAACCAAAAGGCACTACCCCAACTTCAAAGTATCGGGAAGGACTTCACTAACCCCTTGATCACCAGATTCACCTCAATAAGAATGACCTAGGTTCAACACCCCTAACTCTTATAAATGCAACCCTTAGCTATCAATTGTACCTTAAGATGAGAAACAAATTTACCCCTTGCAACCACTTTACAAGCCCCCACTCAAAGATGGATTTAATAGGGAATCAAAATTTAACTCTATGGCCCTATATTCAATGTGGACACAACACCAATGCAACTAATCCATCCCAAGCATAACATCAAAATCCACCACACTAACCCAACAAGTCACAAGGCAAGACCTAATACAATTTGAACATGGAACAACACCTATACACTTTCAAACAATAATAGGCTCGCCAACGAGATAGAGACCAAAGAGAGTTCGGGACACACATGAACCCCACTAGCAACCAAAAGAATAATGAAAGAAATAGTGGCACACTAGCCCATCAATGCAAACACATCAAAGCCAAAGGAAATTTCAACATACCAGTAGCAACATTGGGCACCTTATCCCCTCTTGAGCCATTTGATCAACATGACCACCTTGATCCGAAGGTCGACCACCTTTACACTTCCTTCGAACATATGGACAATTCATTATTTGTAACCCATTTTACTACACCCATAACAAGCATTGGTCTTCCTCAAGCATGGGCCACCATGGTACCTACCATATTTTGGGCACCTTTTATAAGGCACCACACTACCTTTATCTTTGAGACTTTGGAATTTTCATTTAATACGAGCCCTCTTGGCCTCATTTTCTCTTCGCTTACCAATTAGAGTCTTGGGAGCACTCACTTGTTGATCGAGGTGAGTTACCAGCTTTGTCGCCACTTTGGCCAATGCCCATAAAGCATTACGAACCTCCACCTTCGTCATATCACCATCCTGAGTAGCTTGAGACATATCATGTAATGTGGCAGTGGGGATTAGCAATAAGCCATAGGTGACCTAACTCTATCACACGACATAGATCATGAATAAGTGAAACATTTCCTAGAATGCCTCATATCCTCCTATTCATAGTTGTGGTGTGCTTCACAATCATGAATAGGACTCTAATCGACATGATGTGTTAGACACCGAGAATCTAACAACCTATTGCTTTTACCATCATTGTCATGCCCCGGACCTAGGGCTTAGACATGACTGGCGAATGGGGAACCATAAGGAACCCCAAACAAGCCTTATAACATATAATTACATATCCTTGGTCGTGGAAATAATTAAAATGACAATAAGAGATAAACATAAACAAGGGGAATTGAGACTAAGGGTAAATTTCCATATCATAAGCACCAAGAAACAAGAGAGTCAAGGCTCATAGTATAGATACATAACATGTCCAACAACACCTCTAAACCTTAGATACTTAGCGGGGGCCAAGAAAAGCAACTGGGCTCACTTTCATAATAATGACAATAGGTAATCCAAACATATAAGACATAGTCTAAACATAAGCTTGAGATAAGATAGATATTGTCCCCGGACTTGAGGATTCACCATAAGCTAACTTGAACTATCTATCTAACCACGAGGAGAATCAATAGAAGCTCTGGTCCCTACGTGGTGATATCATGAAGGTATAGAGTATTTCACCATAAGCTAACTTGAACAATCTATCTAGCAATGAGAAGAATTAATAGGAGCTTCAATTCCAACATGGTGATATCATGTAGGCAGAGAGTATGCATTAGTACGTTTGAATGTACTAAGTATGTAGGATGCAATGCAATAAAAGATAAGCATCATAGGCAAAGTGCATAATCATAAGCAATAGGTAGCATACTAACAATATGACATGTATGAATGATGCTCGAAGTAAAATAATTCTTATATAGAACATAATACAAGTGTAAGGAGTGACCATTATAGTGAAAGCCAAGGCCTACCGCCCCCTGGGATAGGCGCATAAGGTACAAACCCCTTCATGAGGTTGATGGATTACAAACCCCTTAACAAGGTTGATAGAGTACAAACCCCCAACAGGTTGATGGACTACCAATGCCCCAACGGGTTGATAGGTATAACCCCCAAACAAGGTGGATAGGTACAAACCCGCAACAAGGTTACCCGGGACTACCACCCCTTGAATTAGGCAATAGAGGTACTAACCCCTCAACAAGATTACCCGAGCCTACAACCCCCGAGCTAGGCTTAGTCATCCCCAATATTATAGAGATAATATCATATATATATATATAAACTCCTTTTATCATCATATACATAAATTCCATTTCATCATCATTTTATCATCATTTCATCATCATATAGTCGTTCAACTCATAAGACATGCATAGGACCTTCAATTACTTAAGATACCATAACCAGACATTTTATCAAACACTTGGCGGGTGTGTAATGCTAGTATAAAACTATCCAATTCAAGAGTGAAATCATGCAAGAAAACATGAACTAAAATATGCCACCAATACTTGGTAATACCATCTTGCAAAATACATTAAAACCCTTTATCATATCCCAAAAGAGATCATAGTTCTTAGAAAACTTGAAGTAAAACATCCCACCAATACTTGGTAATACCATCTCGGAAAATACATTGAAACCCCTAATCAAATCCTAAGAGATATCACAGTTCTAAAACTTAAAGCATCCTTAATAATAATAGATAAATCATCTCATGGTATAAACTTAAAAATGAGTAATCATGCATTTTCAACAAAACTTTCATAAAACTCCAATATAGTATATGGTCATAATCTCTAATAAAGAATACCCATAAGCAACACAACTTAGAAACATGTAATTTTCATAGAAATGGAAAATTGGGTTTCATGGGTGAAAGGTATCCATGAATGAAATCCACATACCTTAGACCTTGAATTTATTGAAATTGAGTTGTGAAAGACTTGAAGTTTGGAAGTGGGTCTTGGAATCCAAAGCTTGCTCTTGAGTTTCCTTGAATTTGTATTGGGGTTTTGATGGAGGCTCTTGAGATAATTTGAGAGTTTATTCCAATTGGGAGAAGTGAATTTGATCTTTAGGAATAGGGTTAGATCTTTAGAAGGTGTTAATATTGCATAGGAATTTCCAAAATACCAATAGAAATGGCTAAATTTACAGAATGCCATTCATGAGGCGGAATTTGGCAAAAACCCATATATACCCGTGCACATACAACTTCTACAAAAATGAGCATAAGTTTTTTATTTGAACTCTAGACAAGGTGAAACCAAGTGCGTTAGAAAAATAATGCAAAGAGTTTTTATTTGGTAGGTCATGGGCCACCAATTTCTGTGTGTGGTAAGAGATATGCCACTTTAAAGTTGACCCTACTACCAGTACTTGTGAAAAACTTGGCCAACAAAAATTCCTTTGAACTTGACTTGATGTAGGAGACCCACAATGGTCGTAAATGACACAAATAAGCTTGACTTAGATTTGAATAAGAGCTTGAAGCTTGAATGAGCTTCTTGAGATCTAGGAAGTGAGTTTGGGGCACTTGAATTGGGTAAAATACTTATCTAAGTGTTTGACTAAGTATTGGGGAATGTCTTGTGTGATATGAGGGTGAAATATGACAAACTATAGGTATTTTCACACATGGAAAAACTTAGGCCAAAGACCCAAAAGTCTTGGACCAAAGAAGAAAAATAACACACAAAATGAACTGAGGCGCGCGCCTATGGCGCATCGCACCTTGGGCACGAAAACCTCACTGGAAAGTGAATTTTAGGAAAATGAAATTGCGATTTGTTTACTCTAAAATTAGGGTTAGACCCATTTCCCACTCCATTCAATCCCCTGAACAAGAATATGAAGTTGAATTTTTGATATCACACACAGATTTTGAGATATATGGAAATTACGGTCCATGCACTTTTGAGGCATATTTTCGAGCACTTTCTTTTGGGGTCGTTACAATCAACCTTGAGGCCATAATAGGAGCACGAGGAACTTAGGCCCCTTGATTCAATTGGTTTATGATAGCATGCGCCAACATGGTGATTGCATTCCGGAACTCAAGTTGTGTAGCCCTTTCTCCTTGATGAGCTTGATAAGCCGAACCCTCCTCGAGTGTATGGGCCCATTGTGGTCTTCCTCTTGGCAGTGGCATAATATAAAAGAGAAATAGAGCATTCATTAGGTGAGAAAGCCTTATCTTTACATCTAAAGCACAACATAGATCATGAAGAAGTGAAACATTTCCTAAAACACCCCATAGCCTCCTATTCATAGTTGTGGCACGTTTCAAAACCATGAACAAGACTCTATGCGATGTGGTTTATTGGATTTTCGAGGACCATCAACAACCTAGTGCTTTGATACCAAGCTTATCATGATCCAAACCTAGGGCCAAGACGTGACTCGATGAACAGGGATTCCGAAGGAACCCCAAACAAGCTTCTTAGTATATCACATACACATCTTTAGTTTTTGAAACAAAATAAGATAATGACAAGTCATAATAGAACATAAGGGAGGCAGGTCTAAAGGAGTCTTACATAATAACATAAGCATAAAAAAAGTCAAGCTTAATATATGAGGTTCATATACAACAACACCTCTACTAATAGATGGAGCAGCAGGCCAAGACATCTCCCGGGCTCACCCTCATAGATAAGTATCCAAAATATAAGATGATGTCTTAACATAGGCATGAAAGAAAATAGATAGTTTCCCTATATATGAGGACTCACCAATGACTAACTTCAACGATTCGGCTAGCCATGTGGAGAAGGATCAATAGGAGCCCCAATTCCTAGATTGTGATATCATGTAGGCATATAATATGCATTAGTACTTGGAATGTACTAAGTATGCAGGGTGCAATGCAACAATGATAATAAGAATAATAATCAAGATGCATAATCATAATTGATAGATATGAGCTCAATATGACATGTATAATCAATGGGTGTAAATATACTTGAGAAGAATCATACTTGCATAACTTGTTCAACACAATAAAGTGACATGAATAGCTCATCGAAATACCTTGTACTAGAGGGTGAAGAATATAGCATAGGTCATAACCTCTTCTAGTAAGTAATGGATAGTACATGAGGGTGAATGTATAATATAGGTCATAACCCCTTCATGTAAGCATAATATGTTGCATAACATTAATTTGTACATGAGGGTGAGGCACACAACATAGTTCATAACCCTTTCATGTAGACATTTGCCTTGTACATGAGGGTGAGCCATACAACATAGTTTATAATCCCTTCTAGTAGGCTTCACAATTCACAAGAGCATAAAACAAAGCATAAGAGCTCAATAGTTCATTTGTAGATCACAGAAACCTTTCACGAGTTCAACACATACTTGGGAACCCATAACTTATCATAAAAACACTTGTCTTGCAAATGCAGCCATAACCTTCCATCAACATAAGATTCATAATCACGCAAACTTGATCAAACATGGTGGGTATGCATACACATGCTCAAAATTATGCAATTTAGAAGTATGGAACAAAAAGGAGTAAAAATCAATTTAATTTGAAGTAATTTAAATGAACCCACCAATATAGCAGTAAAACCCTCATTTGGGTGTCATGAAATCCATCTTAAAAATTCACTATCATTCATAGTCTCATAATTCATGTCATGTATAGCCTCAATAAGCATAAATCAACTCATGGAAATAGCTTCAATAGATATTCATGCATACTTAATCAATACTTGATGAATCCAACTCCTATCATACTTATATTGCATAATAAAGTTTACCATAAAGTATTCAATATTAAAACCATGAAATTTGATAAAGAGAGGAGGTTTGGCTTCATGGGTGGAAGGAACCGATGAATGAAACCCACATACCTTAAACCTTGAAATTTCTTGTAATGAACTTGAGCAAGACTTGCGGCTTGAGTTAGATTCTTGAATTCTAAAACTTGTGCTTGAGATCCTTGAATTTGAATGGGAGATTTGATGATGTTTTTAGAGAGGGTTTTTGTGCGTTCTAGAGTTGAAAATGGCCAAAGAAGGAGGGTTTCACTTTTAAATGGGCATTGGGTTATTACCCAAATGCCCTTAGATGAAACAAGAAAAACAAGGAAAAAATTGCACTGGTCCGCACCCTAGGCGCGACGCGAACTAAGCGCTACGCAGACTAGGAGCGACACGGACTAGGCGTGTGGGTCAAGCAACACTAAGGCGCACCCTAGGCATGTCGTACCCTAGGCGTGCAGACCCACTATCTCAGCTTCTCGTTGTGAAAATTATTTTTCGCTACGGGTCTTCTTAAATTTACGGGCTGCCCTTCTCCACATAATTTTAACCCCTGAATAAGAATATGAAGTCAGATTTTTGAAATCATAAGATGTTGAGATATTAAAAAATATGGCTATAGGGCATTTCAAAGCACATGAAGGGTATTACAATTAATCAAGATTGTGCTAGAGAAGTTTCCCAACTGGTGGGAGTTTTGATCTTCCTAATCTATGTCATCCTAGATCAGTACATGATCAAGGCTTTGTTATAGTTTTGAGATCCTGTTAGGGAAGTCTTCAAATTCGAACACTTTGAATTAAGTCCAACTGGTGGGGAGATTAGGGTTTTCACTGATCTGAACTACTATGGAAGCAACATGATCATACCTTACAAACAAACACCAAAAATGTTTTTAAGATCCTTGAGACTAAAGTACAACCCAAGGTTAACTTTCCTAAACTTCAACAGAATTTCTCTAGATTTTCAATATTCATAGTTTGGTGTAACACTCGATAAAATTATTGAAATACCCCTAGAATAGAATCATGCTTATAACATATCTTCCCAAGTTTTAATGGAAAATCTGTGATAGGGTTTGCGATCAACACGCAATATTGAGTAGGAAAATGGTCTCGATCAGATTTTAAAGCGATCAAGTAAAAATATAATTTTTCATAATTAATTTTGAAATAGTGTCGGTGCACGCCCAAGGCGTGATGTGCCTGAGATGCGGACCTACACATCTATATATGTATATTATTATTTTGACAAGAATTGAAAAAATCAATCGGAAAGCGCTGGGATGCGGACTCCCACTTATATTTTTTTATTTTTCAACGAAAATTGGAAAAAATCGATCGGAAAGCGATTTACGAAAAATTACACATAAATCGCATTCATAAAATACGTTTTATGTGTATTTCATAGAAAAATAATTTTTTCAACCCCTTTTTGAGTTTTCAGTCAGAAAATAAACTAGTGTGCACCAAGTTCGCATTATGGGCTAGGTACTCTGAAGTTGAAATTATTTTATTTTAATTTGAGGATCATTCTGATCAATTCCAACCCCTCCTAAACTCAAATCACGATCAAACTAGGTCATTTTGAATCATAAATAGGGTCTTAAACTTTATTCTAAGTTCTTTTTTAAACAATCAAAAGATTAGGCTTGAGAGATGAGATGAGAAAAGCTTGATTTGGGGAAATTCAAGGAGGATTCTTAAAGATTGATCATTAAAGCTTCATCCCAAGTGTGTAAGGCTAAACCAAAACATGGGATTTTTCTTCCATGTGTCCCATAGATGGTCTTAGATGAGAGTTGAAGGTTCTTGAGTCTATATGCATTAATTCTTGATTATTTTCCTGAGAAATCATATTTACTACATGTATTTTCATATGTTGATGATCATCATAAAGAGTCTCCAGAAATGAACTCTAACGATTTTTCTATTCAATTGTTCCCTAATGATTGTTAAAATCCTTGAGCTATTGATTGAGATGTTGATTGATGAGATGATTAGAGTCTCTATGAGACTGATTGAGAGATTATGCCTCCACGATTCTGATTGAGATAGTTTGGTTGGATGGATTGTTTTATGAGCATTGAGCATAGGAAGAGTATCGAGCACCGAAAGAGTAAGAGTTAGTCCAACTGGCACTCATCAAACTATATAGCCAAGCATAGGTGAGGATCAGGACTACCACATCACCTTATGATGAGGTCCCCTCTGATTTGAAGTCCCTGAAATCAATTGAAGACTTATCTGTTGTCTCCATTTGGACTTGCCCATGTGGTCTCAATTCGCTCTCTACCTGCCATGTATAACACAGTTGTAGCAATATTAACATGATTGTTGTACAATAACTGGCTCATAAGTGATTGTTATCAGATAAGAAAAACTCACA
This sequence comes from Solanum virginianum, assembly GCA_000787875.1. Taxonomy (NCBI): domain Eukaryota; kingdom Viridiplantae; phylum Streptophyta; class Magnoliopsida; order Solanales; family Solanaceae; genus Solanum; species Solanum virginianum. Next base: position 68,905 of record DF357509.1, read on the forward strand.
AAAAGTTCCTACCTTGAGTACTCTGAGTCGAGATGAAATGAGTTGAGTTGAGTTCCTTTTGAAACTTTCTGGTGTTATGCTGTGTTGAGTACTCTGAGTCGAGATGAGATGAGATGAGTTGAGTTGGGTTCCTTTGAGATAAGTCCCTCTGAGTTGACTCTGATTTGATTGATGAGTTGATTGGTTGATGAGTCACTTGTTTACTCTTTATTTTTGCTTTAGATTGACATTTGATGTGTTGATTATTATTATTTCGAGTCGATTGTTGTTTCTTTATTATTCTACTTGTTTCGATTTCACTAAGCTATTTTACATACTAGTACATTACACATACTGATGTTCCCCTCTAGGACTACATCATTTCATGATATAGATATAAGATCTGGAGACCATCAACAGGCGTATCGTTGAGGACTTGAGACGTTCAGTGGATCGATGAACCTCCCCTACTTCGGAGGATTCATTATATTTATTTTATCTTTCTTTAGAGTTAGATTGATTAGTTATATTTTGATTGAGGTAGCCATGGTTCTATCATTGACACCACTTGATAGTGATAGAAGCTTCATAGACTAGAGTCGGATGTTGATGTTGAGACTTGTGAGCTAGTTTCTTTCTATTAGCCTTTTATTATATTATTATTTTAATACCAGAAGATGAGATGTGCCCATTTATTCTCTTTTATCTTCCGCTGATTAGTAAGATTATTGGTTGAATGAATATGATGAGGCCAAGTGGTTTGCTTGGGGACTAGCGATAGTATCTACGTGTCGGTTACTTCTAGGATACCCTCCTGAGGAGTGACAAACTTGTATCAGAGCACGAGTTCAAGAGTGCTAGGGAGTCTATGAAGTTGTGTCTAGTAGAGTCCTTATTATTGGTTTGAACAGTTCCACATCCATAATTTGGAGTCTATAAGACATTTAGGAATTATTTCCCTTCTTTTAGATTCTAAATCGTGCGATAGAGCTATTTCTTAAGAAGTGTATGATGATTCGCACTATGATCTATACCTTTCGACTATGCCTCGGCCACGGGGTGATAGAGATAGTAATGTTCAAACTCTTATTGATGAGATTCCTTGCGATAAAGTAATTAGAATGATAGAGAGACTGCATAAGCCTTGAGAGAAGCCGACTAATGTGCTAAGTTGATTGTCTAGAAAGAGTGCGTTATTACTCATATGAATCATGCATTTGAGCTACCTGTAGATGTACCCAGACCCTCTTATTCAAAATTTGCTTCCCATGATACCTATGAGAGAGAAATTTATGTCTCCAAAAGATCTTAATGTTAGCACCTAAGAGTGAGATGTGAGGTCCTATAAATCCTGAGTAGAATTGAATCATCCTAGAGTTAGAAGGATGTGGATGGAAAGAAAAGGATAAGATAGCAAGAGTGATGGTTAATTGAGGCTTGTAGTTAGAGTTAATGTACCTATTAGGTAAGTAATGAGGTGACGAGCTGATTGCCATAAGATTGATAAAAGAGTGATGAGTAACCTATGATTGTTATGATGAGGTATAGAGAGAGAGAATTAGTTTCAGGATGTGATAAAGTGTGCTCAAAACTATAAAGAGTTCTGCATTGATGTATTCTAATATTTGTAGTGTGAAAGAGGAGATGGTATCATAAGAGTGATTGTTTTATGTGGAGATTCACCATAGTGTGTGGTTGAAATTAAGGTGTTGACTTGCAGGGAATGTGAGGTAGCGAGTATGGTAGAGGTGCCCTAGATGGAAATAGAGAATTGGGGATGAAGCATTAGATAAAAAGAGACTTGAGATGTGTACCCATGATTGTGTAAAGATGTGTGAAGCTCTAAGCTATGACTGCTATAAGAATCTAGATAGTATATTTGATTTGTCCATATAGAGCAGGCTGAGGTAAGCATTCTATGTCATCCCGAGTAACTAAGTTGATTGTGGTTTATAGATATATGATGAGGTGTTTTCCATTATAGTCTAAGTCTTATACAAACGAGTTTATGAGAGCACAAAAGTTGGGTGTTAGTAGGCAAAAGAAGAGGTTAGATTGTAAGAGTTGTAAAAAGTGGTTATGTATACCATTAAGAGAAGCAAACACTGAGAGAGAGTTTCATAGGGAAAAGAGGAAGCTAAGAGTGGTATCATTGGAAAGAGTCTGAGTAGCTAGTCATATCTATATGACCATAGCATAACAGAAGAGTTTAAGACATTCTTGTGGATAGTGACCCCATGATCGTGTGGAGGTATATGCTTATAGCCTAGTAGAGAAAATTGATTCGCTAAACTTGAGAGATAACCCTTGAGCTAAGGGGGAGAAAGTGACGTGAGAAATCGAAGTAGATCTTGAGTTTGATAGAGATAGTTGATCAAGATGAGACATCAGTTCTTGTCATATCATACGTTCCTTATTCTTCCAATGAGGTGATGCTCTATTCCTGTCTGGTATGCGACTGCAATGCCCATGGCCTAGTCCCATACACCAATTGTTGATTGTTATTCATGTTGAGTTGTGAGGACGAAAAGCAACAAGTTCATTCATTCAGTAATATTGATCTTACCCCATGAATCCCAGAGTTTCTAGTCATATGTTAAAGAAGATATGGTTTGAGTTTTACATTACATATAATTCTGTGAACTCAGAATGAGTCTTGATAGATGAGAGAGATTATACCCTATGACTGTTCTTAGATAAGATTTCTTAATTGAATCATGCTAATGATCTTTCGTTCCAAGCTCTTTGAGTAATCCAAGTTTCTAGTCTTGATAGAAGTATTGATGATGGTAGATGAGTTATGGGTAATGCGAGAGAAGGAGTGCTCCTGAATTGTGATAATGGAGTTGAGTTTCTATCTTGGAATTGATAGTCCTTTTTAGCCTCTGCATACTTGAGTATGCAAGTCTTTGATAGTATTCGTGCCTAATAATGATGTTGGAGATAAAGTTTAAACTCTATACATTGTGTTTGAAGTCTATTCATGAGAATGAGTATTTGACTTCTGATGATATTCGTGCTTATTTTGCATGGAGAGGAGTAATAGTTGGGGTTTCCCCAAGGGGGGATGACGAGTTCCCCTTGGTCCAATTAGTGATGCTGATAGTAAAAGATGGAGAATGAGGGTAGATGAGGAGGAGTGAATTTATCCTTATAGTGACATTGGTGTGGTACTCATGTCATGTAATGATAGAGATAGTGAGGATGGGAGAGTTGAGACATTATGATGTGTAATAGATAAGTGATAATATGATGGTATGTCTTTGAGTAGGAGCTCGTTGAATGGAGGAGGAAGAAGTGCTAAGTAGGCATGAAAATTCTAAGATAGAGTTGAAGTGGTTAGAGTGATAGGCTTGAATGCGTGGTCATTATTATGCGAGTATTGATTATAGACTATCGAAGACTTCATGATAGTGAAGTAGTGAAGAGAACTAGTGAACTTTTAATGAAAAACCCCTGTGGAAGTATATAGCTAAGTATTTAGGATTAGCTTTGTATGAATATGATCATCTTAAGGGTAGCACCTTGAGGCTAAGAAGTAGGCTTGAATGGAATAAGAGGATGTGGATAGGTCGAGAGTTGAATAAGAGCTATAAGTTTAAGTTGATAGAATGGAGTGCCATGAAGAGGAGCACAATTGAGATGAGGTGCTAAGCCTCAGAGTTATACAAAGAGTCTTATGTATCGATGGTTCCATTCTCGATTAGAGTGGATGGTTTCCTTCTTGAGTTTGAAAGACTGATTGTCGAAGTGTTTAAACGTTTCAAATTGATTGAGTATCGAATGTTCCATTCGTGCTTGATGGTGAAATGTCTAAAAGAGTATCTCTATTCTTGATCTAGACCGATTTGTCTATTCTGAGTGACTTATGACTATCCAGATTGGTTGATTGAGTATTGAAAAAAGTCTTGATCATTATTCGTGCCTAATGATGAGAATATTAAATTTAATTTCCTTACCTTAAACTAAATTGATTATCTTTTCCTAAGTTGATTGTCTATGCTTGAGTTCGAATAGAGTTGATTGTTGATTGAGATAGAATTGACAGTTTGATTGATAGATGTAAATGAGGAGATGAGTTTTAAGTCTATTCGTTCCTTGATATCCACCTTTACTCATAATTCGAGGACGAATGATCCCAAGGGGGAGATAATGTAACACCCGGTAAAATTACCACAATATCCCTAGAATGGAATCGTATGCTTAATGTGTCTTCCCAAGCTCTGATAAAAAATCTGAGACCAAAGTTTTGATCAACACGAAAAATTGAGTGAGAAAAATAATCTTGGTAAGATTTTAGAACGATCGAGTCAAAAAATAAATTTTCGTAATTAATTCTGAAATAGTGTCGGTGCATGCCCGAGGCACAACGTGCCTAGAACACAGACCTACCTTTGACGAGAATTAGAAAAATCATTCGAAAAGTGATTTACGAAAAAATTAAACATAAATCGCAGATATGAAATGCGTTTTATGTGTAATTCATAAAAAAATAGTTTTTTCAACCCGTTTTGAGTTTTCAATAAGAAAATAAACTAGTGTGCGCCCAGTTCATGTCACGAACTGGGCATTCTGATGTTAAAATTTTTTAATTTTAATTTGAGGGGCATTCCGATCAATTTCCAACCCTTCATAAACTCAAATCATGATCAAATTAGGTTATTTTGAAGCATAAATAGGGTCTTAAACCTTATTCTAAGTCCTTTTCTAAACAATTGAAAGATTAGGGCTTGAGAGATGAGATGAGAGAAGCTTGATTTGGGGGGAATTTAAGGAATATTCTTGAAGATTGATCATTAAAGCTTCATCCCAGGCATTTAAGGCTAAATGAAAATCTGAGGTTTTTCTTCCACGTGTCCCATAGATGGTTTTAGATAAGAGTTGAAGGTTCTTGAGTCTACATGCATTGGTTCTTGAATAATTTCTTGAGAAACCATGTTTACTACATGTATTTTCATATGTTGATGATCATCATAAACATGTTTTCCTTGAATTGAATACTTTTACATGAAATATTGCATAAACCCTACATATTAATCAATGAAAACATGCATGAATAAAGATAGGGATCGAGTCTAGAGCCTTGATTGAGAATGTTGATAGAGATTGTGATTGATACGTGAGAATGATGATAAGTTGATAGAACTTGATACTCCTCTAAGTCTCCAGAAATGAACTCTAACGATTTGTCAATTCAATTGTTCCCTAATGATTGTTCAAATCCTTGACCTATTGATTGAGATGTTGATTGATGAGATGATTAGAGTCTCTATGAGACTGATTGAATGATGAGAGCCTTTATAAGGCTGAGTGAGATGAGTCAATTGAGATGTATTGATTGGATGGATTGTTTTATGAGCATTGAGTCATTGGAGGAGTATCGAGCACCGAAAGAGTAAGAGTTAGTCCTGTTGACACCCAATTTTGGTTCTCCGTATTTAATTAGCTAAGCATCCTTGAAAAAAAAGAATCTTTTCTTTTAAAAAATAAAGTAAAATATAATAAGATTTTACAAAATATTTTTTATTACTACTATTGTTATTATTATAATTATTGTTATTACTATTTTCATTATTACTACTATTTTTTAAAAAAATTTATTTTTTTATTCGACAAATGATTTTATGGATATTATTTTCTTACAAAGATAAACATTTTTTTATATATAAACAAAATATTTACTACTTGTTTCAACATTTCTTTTTTAAAAAAAGAAATTTATGAAAAACAAATATGTTTTAAGTGTTAAATCAATTCTTGGTTAAATACAATTCCTCATTGTTACAAATAATATTTTCATATGAAGAAGCTTAACTAATTAATTTTTCCATACTAATTTTATTTTAGAATGATTGATTTTTGTGAATAACTTAATCATACAAAGTAATAATTTTTTTTTATTTTTTGTTGTTATTTTTATTATTTTTTTCGATTTTGGCTCTCTAATAATTTTAAATTTTTAAAATTTTAGTTTTGGCTTTCCGTGTTTAATTAGTTAATTTTTTTTAAAAAAAAAAAGTTTTTTGAAAGATGATAAAACTTTTATGAAGTATGAAATATTTTACTACTAGTAGTATTATTGCATTAGTATTATTGTCGTTGTTATCTTGCTATTAGTAATGAACCTCCCATTTTTTGTGTTCGGCCATTTAGTTTACAGATATTATTTCTTATAAAAACTAAATAAAATATGTATACAAGTGTTTACTATTTGCTTTTATCATTTTGAGAAGCTTATGGCAAATGAGTATTGTTTAAAAGTGTTAAATCAATTCTTGATCAAATAATAATTTTTGTCGCCAAAATAGGTATTTTTTCATATATTAGTCTAAATGGGAAGCTTAACCAATTAATTTTATTATTAATCCATGCTAATTTTATTTTAGAACGATTAATTTTGTCAAAATAATTAATCTTGCAAAATAACTATTTTAATTTGTTGAACTATAGCTATTTAATAAATAATTTGATCATATTTTATATAGGCTATTTGGGCAAAAAACTTGGTAATCCAACCCTCTCAAAATCAGCCAATCTGTGTGCGCCACATATGGTTCTAATTAATTCAACCTTTTATTTATTTATTTATTTATTTATTATTATTTGTATATATATATATATATATGTGTGTGTGTGTGTGTGTGTGTGTGTGTGTGCTCAAAATTAGATCAGCTTCTCCCAACACTCAAACGCATCTTTCGTTCAACTTTCTCCTTTCCATGGAAACCCTCCTTTTCGCAAGAAAACAATTTTCAAACACTGCTTTTCCCCTTCTCAGCGATCCATCTCCTCCAATTTCCCCAAAAAACTCAAAACCTAACCCCTCACCTTCTTCCTCTCCTTTTCTCACGCCAAAAATGGTAGCCCTACGCCTAGGCTGTTCGTCTTTCCAGAACACATGGATAGCTTTCCCCCATACCAACATTATTTCTGCGTCCCCAGAGACCTACTCCTTTCACATGGAGCTCCCTCTTCTACACGCTACTACCAAAGGACCGCCGGAGAATAGCGAGTTCCATCGGTCCTTGGCCTTCTCTCCTTTGTTTTCCATTGATGCACGCTTCTTCATCAACTTTATATCACCTTTTCTGATTCAAAAGGAGATACCTTACTATCTACAGGTCTGACGAAGTTCAAATCTATAGTCAAAGAACTAAGTTCAACGGCTAAAAATCCGGAAAAAGTGATGTGATTTTTGATCTTCAAAATTTTCCCCATTTTCAAAAGGATTTTCGATCCGATTTTGAAGTCCGATTTCTTGGCCTATAAAAGGCACATGTTTTCCCCTTTCAAGGACAAGGTAACAGAGGTTGAAAAATCTTAAAATCTTTTCCTTCGCCTTCTCTGTCGTTTCCATCAGACCTGAGGCATTAGAAAGACATTCAAAAGAGAGAAAAACACTAGATTAGGAAAAGAAATCAGAGAAATATTGTAAAAAGCAAACTAGAAACTTTTCGAGTGTTCTATCTAAGAGTTCCTTCCTTTGCTCTACTTTGGCCCTGAGTTCGAGTTCAGATT
>DF357509.1:76455-91441 GCA_000787875.1 Solanum virginianum
ATTTGTGATTGAAATCCTTCAACGCTGAAGTTTTAGTTTGCTGCTCGCCACAAGGTAAAATTCCTTCCCTTGTTCTCATTAAATTTATTAATGATTTGCTGGTCTGTTTATGATTTGTATTTGGAATAGTTTATTTAGATTTGTGTGAAACAATTGTTATTTATTTGAAAATGAATACATCTTTATGTTTATTACACACAACACTGAAATTTTCTGATTATTTATAACAAATATGGATCAAGGATCATCTTTAGAAATAACTACTATAGACTTTGTTTTTCCTTTCATTTACTGCACTATTTGAGTCAAGTTTTGAGCTTGTGGAAATGCATCTTTAAAGATTTATTTTGTCAAAGTAATGCATGGTCAGGTCAACTAAATCATCGCAGAATAAGTTTATCATTAATTATTGCATCTTGTCTATTAAAATTTAGAACTGTCAAAATAAGATATAATCATAACTCTCTTATCTTTCGACTTACATTCTCCTCTCCAATGGATTTTAGTTGAGTATTCATTTTCATTATGAATTATGATTTACGACCTATTTTCCTTCCCATATAATTCATGACTTATGGTCCTGTACATACATGACCCATAAATTGTAGATTATAACTAATCTTGATAGGAAAATACCATGCTGGTTATATGTTTATGTGATGTTCTTCTGCAAATTTTTTTTTTTAAAAAATATTTTATGCTTAAAATTAATGTCACCCTCTTCAGCTCAAAGTTTGTCCTATTTAAATGTGTATAAAACTGAAATCTTCTCCTCATAGTATGGTTTAAGGACGTCATGTTTTGTGTGTGTTCTCTCTCTTGATCAGAATATGACTCAAGCTCAACATTTCTTTACTATGTAAAGGTCTTAACATTAATGTGTTGGTCAGTATCTATCCGTGTAATTTTATTGGGTTAGCACTTGATTTTTCTCTTTATTTTACTTCTTTTAAAAGAACACCCTTTGTAGAAGCTATAATAAATCATCAAGCTTGCTGGCTATGTTTACTATGAGTAGAGGCCATATTTTATGCAATGATTCAATTTGTTTTTAGCTAAGCTTCAATGATGCTTAAGTGAAGCTTTAGAAAGTGTACTACGCAACTTATGTGTTAGACTAGTAACACTTAATACTTCAGCTTCTAACTTCTTATTTTTATCCTATGTTTCATGTACGCCTTCGAGAGCTGGAGTTCTACTTTGGAACTCATTTTTGGCCCGAATATGGGCCAGCAGCCACTAGCATCGCCGTTCGGAGTCTCGTAAATTAGGAGTCAACATTTCTTGGTCTTCCCCGTCATTGTTTGATTCCATTTCTTCTCATACTAGTTGATTAATACTTTTCATGTGAATGTTGATATTTTGCCTAACTTTCTTTTGTTGTTTGAAGATTGTGTTGCGAATAGGTAATATTTGTTCTAACGAATCTAATGTTGATATTGTATAGTCTTGACAATATTTTTATAATCATTGTTTAAAAGTTTTGAAATAGGTCAAAGTTTTTATATAAAATTTATTTCAATGATCACCTTTAGGAATAAAGTATTTATCGTAATAAACATCGACCCTATATTTTGTAAAACTAATTGTAGAATGACTATCAATAATTAGGTCACTTGTGGTTTTAAATTAATTTTCTTAAAATACAATATAGTGTTACCATTTGGATTAATTTAAACTCCTTTAGTTGATTTCCTAAAAAATAATATATATATGGTCTATCTTAGTTTCGTTTGGTTAATTTCTTTATAAGGCTTATTATATCATTTTTAAAACTAAATATGACTCAAGTATTTTGTTAGTTTTTCTAATATTCTATTTCAAAATGTTAGAATTTTCTTAACAGTTTCAAATATACAAGGTATGTAAATGTATACGTCATACATAAGGTATATATTTTTATCTACACTTGGTATTCCATATTATTTTACACAAGTCACATTATTATCTTTTTATGAATGTTAGTTACTTATAAACATAAATTTTACATCTTTTCATTTTACAATGCATAGTTATTATTATTTTATCACCTTAAATAAAATAATGAACCCACGTATATTTTTGAACAACATTTACAAATATATTTCATAACAAATGCATATAAGACAATAAGTTTTATATAAATTTTAACATTCTTTGTATTGTCTTACTTTAAGTTATTTTATTAGTTTATTTATTAAAATATCACTTTTACTTAATTTTACTCAATTTGTGTATATTGTTATATTTTACACCTTATCCATTATTTATCTATTTATTTATTTTGTAATAAGATCTCACACCCAACATTTTGACATATGGTTCACAATAAGTTTTTATATGCTCATTTATTCCATATGATTTTAAACAAACATCAATATTTTTCTAAACCTTCAAATATCTATAGTTTATTTGTTTATTATTTAATTATCATTTTTATTGTATAGCAGTTATGTCATTATTAAAGTTATTCAACGAATATTATAGACATACATATAACATGCCTTGTATTTTTGTTCTTTTTATAATTAATGAAATTTTTTTATCACTAATTTCAAAAATAAATAAAATGAATAATTATCATGAGTTATTTTCCTAAGCAAGTTTTAAGGACTATCTTCAGATAAGCTCTAAGGGATGCCTAACACCTTCCCCTTGAGTAACCAAAACTCTTACCTAGAATTTTTACTGGTTTCGCAAACTAAAACAGAGTCTACATTTACATTTTTCTTAAAATGGTTTCATAATATTTTTCTTAAAATTAAGTGGCGACTCGAAACATATTTTTTCAAAAACCAGACTGCATAGCCACACGATGTTGCGAACTATTTCAACCAATTAAAAAATGGGGCGCGACAGAGTGGCAACTCTACGGGGATAGGAACTAATTTATGCTTTAACCTTTATAAACTAAGCTTAGGAATGATACTCGTGATTATTTGTTAGTTAACTATTTGTCTTATATATTGCTTTGATTGAAAGATCGCAAGTCAAATCCAACCTTGCGTTCCTTATTTGTGTAAAAATACTATTTGTTACTGCTTTAGGTGATATTGCATATACCTTAGGTGAGATGGTTCAAGACATCATTTTCGCAATTAGGAAGCCACCCTTTTGTCAAAGGTTATACACCTAACGACATATTTTTGTGAAAATCGATGTGAATGATCCAAACTAAAACACATGATGAATTTGGAATAGACATACTTATCACACCTTTTCTTTTCCTCTAGATGAACATCAACCAGAACCTTCCAGATATTAAAATGTTCACTGCCACACTGGAGATCTTGCAGAAATGGTGGCGGAACATCCACAGAGCGCATGAAGCAGAGATCAGGAGACATCTAGAAGGGTTGCTATCGCTAATGAGGATTCGGGCAAATAAGATACTTCTCACCTTGTTGATGGAATTCTGGGACCCCAGCACAGTGACCTTCAAGTTTTTGGATTTTGAAATCACTCCTACACTGGAGGAATTTAGCACACTCTCGAGCTACCCATAAGAAGGAGGTTACCAATATATCAATCGGCCATAAGTGTGAAGGAATTTTTAAGACTCTTGAGGCTGAAGATCTTTCTGTCACTAAGGCATGTAGAGGGCGGAAAACTTAAACTAGATTACCTCTTCAGGAGATTTGGCTGACTCAAAAGTTTCAATGATTATCATAAGGAATTTGCTTGCACTCGCAGTAATGGATAAGTATGCAGCCAAAGATCTTCATATTGGCCTTTTTGGGTGCAATAGTCTTCCCAATGAGACTTTATTACATCGATATCAACCTTCTCCCTGTAGTTATGGATTTATTTGCTGCGCTGCAAGGTTGCTCCTTGTGCACATGGTCCTCGCTGAAGTATTTCAATTACTATCTGCGTACACGAGAGGGCACGACTTCTTCGGGAGCTGCAACTTATTGTTGTAGGTTTGGACAATCGAACATTTCTACCATTGCCCCCCACAAATGGACTATATGGTAGATGCTTCCAACATGATTCAAAGCCATGAAGATCGCCTCCGATATTGGTATGCGCTAGTTGGAGAAGAGGAATGGCGCACTATTTTGACAAATCTCACTGGGGACTCCATTCAATGGAAGTTTTATTTGGTATTCGGGTCAACATTCATCAGAACTCGACATCTATATTTCATTGAGTTGGTAGGATTAAGAGGCGTCCAATCGTATGCACCTCTATGGGTCATGTGATAGTTCGAGGTCATCCAGGACATGCCACTGTAGTCCTGCATGGTTCTACATGAGTATGATCTTGTTTCGATCTCTGTCACACGCATACAGAACTTGCAGATGGGGTAGGATAACATGACCACAATCAATATGCGAGATGAAAGATGGTGTATGCCAGAGTACTGTGCTTGGCGTACCACTATGAGCCACATAGTTCAACCCAGTGCAGAGGGAGTCATGGGCTTTGTGGATGATCAATGGGCCACTTAGATCAGTAAGGAGGTGTTTCCTCGTATGGAACTAATGACGCCTATGTATAATCAAATAGTTCCAGGATCTATGGATCACTTGATCCAAAGGATTGAAGAAGATCTGGATGAGGACCCAAAAGAAAATCTGAGGAGGACCTAGAAGAGAATCTGGAGGAGGACCCAGGAGAGGAGCCCAAAAAAGATGAATTCATGCACATGTGAGATGGACCTATCCCGGCAGTAGGAGATGACTACTCCAAGTACGGGTCCATAGGGTTTGACAACATAGAAGGATCAGAGGCAAGTTCAGGCCCTCCAGAGTATTACCCAGGACTGTACTATGATTGGGACTTTGACGATGATGATGAACCATCTTGGCCATAGTTTCATCCATTTGTACTTTGTTGTGTTCCACTATAGGGTCACATGACCAACCTTTGCATGCCATCCTCCCTTTCCCTCACTTTCATTACCTAGTTCCCTACCTGACAACTCTGTTGTATGACTTAAAACAGTTCAATCAATTAAAGTTATGTTGTTCCGAATTCAGAGTGTGTTTAATTGGATCATTTATCATCAAATTAATTTCAAGTAGCCTAACCTCTAGCAAAAAGAGGCTCCTTATTAGGACGTATCTTGAATGTTGCTAACTTGGCATATATATGTGTTACATATTTGCGTTGAACATCTTTCTCCTTTTCTTTATAATATCTACCAAACTAATATAGTTTTCCTTTCCTTTTCTTCTTTTGTTGGTTATTATTAATCCCACCAAAAAGTTGATTTGTGTCGACTTGGAAACTGGCTGTCTCATAATACAACCTCCGATCAAAAGGAAAGATGACTAGCAGAGGAGAATTTGATGCCACTGCAAATATAATAATCCCCATAGAAAATCCTGAAGGATCTCAAAATACAACTCCAAATGACAAGAAGATAGCTCTTATAGCGCAAGAATTAGAAGCTCTAAGCGAGGAATTGTGTCAAGTACGAGACTTGGCTAAGCTTTCGGCTACTACTCTCCCGACCTTCAAAACACCAGTCTACTTTCCAAAAATTGGCATGCCTTCCACTGACTCATCGAAGCTACCAAAGAAAACCCAACATACTCCAATTCATGGACAAGCACTGCTAGATGCTTCATCAATGGTCAGGGCCACTCCTGATCATCCTACTCAAGATTACAAGGTGCCCACCTATCCCGTGATGCAGTAAATACTCAGCGCACATGTTGCCGCTTCTTATGAGCCACATGTGCCACCTGTATATGCTATTGAAGCCCCTGCTTTTGCGACCCCAACTGTGGTTAGAGTTTTGTATGAGATCGATTAATATGCAGAAATGGAGAAAGATGCTCGCTTGAAAGAAGATGACTCAATAAACGCCCAACTTCATAGTCTAAGAAAGGCGTTAAAAAGCTTGTAAGTCACTAGGGGAGAAGAGAGACTAGATTATGATGACATATGCATTCATCCCAACATTAATATGCCAGTAGGGTACAAGCCGTTGAAGTTTGAACTATTTGATGGGAAAGGTGACCCTTATGCACATTTAAGGGCATATTGTGATAAGTTAGTAGGTGTGGGGAGAAATGAGAAGCTAAGGATAAAGTTATTTATTTGAAGTCTATATAGAGAAGCCTTGACTTGGTATACACGTCAGAACCCTTGCAAATGGCAAGATTGGAAAGAAATGGCCGAGGATTTCATGACTCACATCAAATTCAATACCGAAATCACTCCAGATAGGTTATTGTTAGCCAATATATAGAAGATGCCATCTGAGGACTTCCAAGAATATGCAAGACGTTGAAGAACTAAGGCTACTAGGGTATAATCACCACTGGATGAGAGTGAGCTCTCTAAGTACTTTATTCGAGCTCAAGAAGGCATCTACTTTGGAAAGATAATGTCGATGATGGGCCAGAAGTTTGCCGAATTGGTCAAACTAGGGGATTTTATTAAAAAAGGCATCAAATCTGGGAAGATTCAGTCCATGGCTACATTGCAAGCCATAAGTAAGGCCATACAATTGGGATTGATCAGTGGCGCCAAGAAGAAAAAGGAGGATGTCTCGAATGTCACCTACCAACATGGGGTCCATCTCATCAATACCCCAACAATCCTCAAATCGTTGAACATGCTCCACACATCTCGTACCAAGTATATAAACCCAACCACACTATAATCCACCGCGACCACCAGCATACCAAAATCCACCAAGACCATATGTCCCTGTCCAAGCACAAATCCACCTAAACATACTAGCGTATACACCAAGGCTACATCCAAATCTTGAAGCCAGAAACCTTGTACCTACACGCCTATTGTTGAACCTTATGCTCATTTATTTAAAAGACTGAGGGCAGTAGGTGTGTTGTAGCTAGTTGAAGGAAAACTCTCTAATTTGATTCCTTGCAATTTTGATGGGAATAAGTGATATGCTTAGCATTCAGGGATTCAAGGACATGACACGAAGGACTGTTATGGATTAAAGAATCAAATAGAGTCTCTAATCAAGAGGGTTATAATAAAATGTACTCCAGCACCTCCAAATGTGAACAACCCTTTGCCGAATCATGAGAATCTAAAAGTCAACATGGTCACCCTATAAGGGGAATATGACTTGGAAGGAACCATCTTTCCTAGTTAGAATACCGAAAAAGCTGCTACTACATCTCCCGCGTAGCTTGTTATCACAGTTCAATTAAAAGAACCTTTGATTGTTCAAACCTACTTGTCAAGAGCTGTGATAACCACTTTGATCACCGAGAAGTTTGAGTATGATACCAAAGCCATCTCGTGGGACTACCAAACGAAATCTAATGGTAAGACAATTAATACTACTACAGCTAAAGGAATGACCAGGGCTAGAAGATGTTATGCTCCCAAAGATCCCAATCGAAGAGTTGTTGGGAAAGAACAGAATCCAAAGAGAAATATCACTGATGCCAAAGTCGCTGAATTTTGGAAAATAATGCAGCCTAGGGACTATTCAGTTAAAGAACAGTTAAAGAAGACACCAGCGCACATATCCATTTTGTCGCTGCTCATGAGTTTTAAAGCCGATAGGAATGCTTTGATGGAAGTATTATGTGGGGTTTCCATTCCAAAAGAAACCATAAGTGAAGCTCTAGCTGTAACTATCGGATAACTTATTGAAGATAACAAGATATCTTTCCATGATGATAAGCTACCGACAGAAGGGGTTGGGCATAACAAAGCGCTTCACATCGCAGTCAAATGTTATGGCAAGATTGTGACTCGAGTTATGATTGATGGTGGTTCTGGATGCAATATCTACCCTTTCACAATGCTAACAGAGCTGGGTATGAATATGGGAGAGATAAGAGAGAGTCATGTGAAAGTTAGAGCTTTCAATGAGGCACAAAGAAGCGTTATTGGAGAAATATATCTCACATTTCAAGTGGGGCCGGTTGAATTCCCTATTATATTTCAAATGATGGATGTGTCATCTAACTATAACCTGTTGCTGGGAAGACCATGGATCCACATGGCGAGAGCCATGCCATCAACTCTTCATTAGTGTGTAAATTTCAAGTGGGGTCACTTGGAAGTTACCGTTCACAGAGAGTATAGTCACCCCATCTGTTCTGCTGATTCTACTCCGATCAGTAGTGAGTTAGATGGAGCCACTTTTCATACTCTAGAAATTATGCAAGCTGTAAAAGTTGAGGAGAGAGTAGGGTCGGATGATCTAAAATTGTCAAACGCGACAAAGATGGTTGCTTCAGAGATGTTGAAGTATGGATATCAGCCTAAGACAGGACTTGGACCCAAGCGTAATGGCATAGTTGAACCAATCTAGCTGAAACATCAAAAAGGTACCATGGACTTGGGTATCAGCCTATATCAGGAAGAGTCTACAATGGGAGGTCAAGCAAGGTGACATTTGTACCAAAACAAGCTCCAATCCTAGGTCCAACTGTTGAAGATGACATCGTGGAAGGAATAGGAAATTTGTTCATGGCCATGATTGGAGAAGAGAAAGAGATAGATCTCAGTAAATTGACCATCCTGATGCCAAGCCCGGAGAAACATTGCAAAACTGGGCCGTCAACCTATCCCTGTTGCAACAAAAATCCTGGTAATATAGAAAGTAGTAGTTTTTAAAATTTGTATGATCAAAATTGAGGCTTGAATCATGTTTGATCCTTTTTGTCGCTTGCCTCCTTTGAAAAGCTAGAATGCTTATGAATAAAAATCTTCTTTTCCTATAATTATCTTATTATTTTAAAGTATTTATTTATCTCTTTATTTATTTTTAGTTACTGTTTATGTTTTTCAGCACTCGTATTAATAAGAATTCTAGTTTAACAGTTATGACATGTAACGAATTCATCGAGCAAAGCAGAATCAATGAGCAGGATCACGAAGAATATGATGAAAGTATGATGCTAGAAAATCTACCGCATGAGATTGAGCAGCTTAAAAGTTAGGAGAAGCCCAACATGGAAGAAACAGAGGTTGTCAATTTAAGAGACGAAGAAATCACAAAGGAAACACAGGTCAGCATACATCTAGAGAGCGAAAGAAAGCAGGAGTTGATAGGATTGCTTAAGCAATATGTTGATGTATTTGCCTGGTCTTAAAATGACATGCCAGGATTGAGCACCGACATCATCTCGCACAAATTACCAATTAATATCGCTTTCTCAGCCGTCAAGCTAAAGACTAGGAAATTCAAGCCTGATCTAAGTCTGAGGATTTAAGAGGAAGTAACGAAGCAAATCAAAGCGAATGTTGTAAGGGTTACGAATTACCCCACGTGGTTGGCCAACATTATGCCAGTGCCAAAGAAGAATGGGAAAATTAGAATATGTGTGGACTATCGAGATCTTAATTGAGCTAGTCCTAAGGATGATTTTCCTTTTCCAAATATTCATATACTCATCGATAATTGTACAAAAATGAGATGCAATCATTTATGGATTGTTTTGCGGGATATCACCAAATCTTAGTGGATGAAGATGATATAGAAAAGACGGTATTCGTCATGCCATGGGGGGTATATTATTATAGGATGATGCCATTTGGTCTAAAAAATGTTGGGGCAACCTACATGATGGCTATGACTACTCTTTTCCATGACATGATCCATAAGGAAATTGAAGTATATGTGGATGATGTCATTATCAAATCCAAGAAGAGCTCAGACCATCTAGGTGATTTATGAAAGTTATTTGAAAGATTGCGAAGGCATGACTTAAAATTGAATCCAGCAAAGTGTGCATTTGGAGTATCTACGGGAAAACTACTAAAATTCATTATTAGTCATAAGGGCATAGAGTTGGATCCATCAAAGGTCAAAGCAATCCAACAACTACCTCCTCCTAGGACGAAGAAGGGCGTGATGAGTTTCTTGGGGAGATTCAACTATATCAGTCGATTCATTGCTCAGTCTATAATAATTTGTGAACCTATATTCAAATTGTAAAGAAGGATGCTTTCACAAAATGGATGGAGAAATGTCAAAAGGCTTTTGACAAAGTCAAGGAATATTTGTCCAACACGCCAGTATTGGTCCCGCCTGAGCTAGGAGGGGCTTCGCTACTATACTTATCTGTCATGAATGGTGCATTTGGGTGTGTATTGGGACAACATGATAAGATAGGTAGAAGAGAACAAGCCATTTACTACTTAAGCAAGAAGTTCACCCCATACGAGGCAAGATACACCCTGTTGGAACAAACCTGTTGCGCTTTGACTTGGATCAAGCAAAAATTAAGGCACTACCTATCCGCATACACTATGTATTTGATCTTAAGAATGGATCCACTCAAGTACATCTTTCAGAAGCTGATGTCTACCAGTAAATTGGCAAAATGGAAAATTATGGTGAGTGAGTTTGATATTATGTATGTGATGGAGAAAGCCATCAAAGGACAAGCCTTGGCTAACCACTTTGCAGAAAATCTAGTGGATCAAGATTACAAGCCGCTCAAAATATACTTCCCCGATGAAGATGTATTGTTTGTGGGAGAAGACATGTCAGAATTATATGATGGGTGGAGAGTGTTTTTTGACGGGGCATCAAATTCCAAAGGAGTCGAAATAGGAATAGTTATAATTTCAGAGACAGGTCAATATTACCCAATTTCAGCCAAGATCTGATTTGATTGTATAAATAATATGACAGAGTATGAAGCTTGTATTCTGGGACTCAGGATGGTTTGTAGACATGAACATTAAAGAGCTCTTGGTGATAGGGGACTCTGATTTGTTGATTCATCAATTTTGAGGAGAATGGGCTACAAAAGATGTTAAGATTCTTGCTTACTTGCATTACATAAAGAAGTTGAATAAGAGATTCATAAAGATTAAATTCAAGCATGTCCTTCGAGCTCAAAATGAGTTTATCGATGCTTTAGCAACATTGTCCTCATTGATACAACATCCAGACCAGAATTATATCAATCCTATTAGGGTAGAGATACATGACCAACGTGCATACTATTTTTATGTAGACGAGGAATTGGATGGAAAACCATTGTACTACAACATCAAGAGGTTCATAGAAGAACAAGAGTACCCAAAAATGCCACAAGTAAGTAAAAAATGGACTTTGAGAAGAATGGCCAGCCATTTCTTTCTTAATGGAGACATCCTATATAGGAGCACTCTAGATTTAGGATTACTAAGATGTACAGGTCAGCATACATCTAGACATCCTATATAGGAGCACTCTAGATTTAGGATTACTAAGATGTGTCAACATTGCGGAAACAACAAGACTTTTAGAAGAGATGCATGTTGGAACATGTGGGCCTCACATGAACGAGTTCACCCTGGCAAAGAAGATTTTAAGAGCTGGATATTTTTGGATGACGACGGAGAGAGATAGTATTCGATATGTGCAAAAGTGTCACCAATGCCAAGTGCATGGACATTTTATACGAGTCCTACTAAATGAGATCAACGTGATGGGTTCTCCTTGGTCGTTTGCCACTTGGGGCATGGATGTGATTGGACCCATAAAGCCCATCGCATCAAATGGACATTGTTTCATCCTAGTAGCTATCAATTATTTCACGAAATGGGTTGAACCTTCGACATACAAGGCAGTGATAAGAAGGTAGTGGCAGATTTTGTTTGCAACTATATAGTTTGTCAATTTGGGGTTCCAGAATCAATCATCACAGACAATGCAGCGAATCTTAATAACGACCTCATGCAAGAGATTTGTGAAAGGTTTATGATTAATCATCGAAACTTCATAACCTAATGACCACAAATGAATGGAGCAATTGAGGCTACAAATAAGAATATCAAGAAGATTTTGAGAAAGATAATCATAACCAATAGCATGAGAAGCTACCATATGCTTTGCTCGGTTACCACACCACGATCCGGACATCTACTGGGGTAACTCATTATATGCTTGTTTATGGTTTAAAGGAATTGATACCTGCTGAGGTGGAGATACCATCTTTAAAGATTATCCAAGAAGTTAGTTTGGATGAAGCAGAATGGATTCGTAGTTGGATCAAACAGTTGATGCTCATTGATGAGAAAAAGATGAATGCAGTATGTCATGGTCAACTATACCAAAACAAAATGGCTAAGGCATTCAATAAAAGGGTCAAGCCTTGATAGTTCAGACCGGGAGAGTTAGTATTAAAGAAGATATTTCCTTACCAAGGAGAAGTATTGAAGAAGATATTTCCTTACCAAGGAGAAGTGAAAGTAAAAATTACATCAAATTGGTAGGGTCCCTACATAGTTCATAGAGTATTCTCTGGAGGAGCAGTGATCTTAGCAGAAATGGATGGCACAGTGAGCACTAAGCCAATCAACTCAGATGCTATCAAGAAGTACTACATTTAAAGATATCAAGACCAATTTTATTTTTGCATTTTCTGATGTAGCAGAACTACGTCTTGACCTGAATTCCCTTGGTGGGATACGTAGGCAATCCTTGTCGAATTCGATCCCTTCATATTTTACTTTCTTTATTGTATTAAACTACGTTTTGACTTGATTCCACTTGGATATGTAGGCAGCCTGAGTCAAGCCCGGTCATTGTATTTTATTTTTCTCATTATTGAATTGAACTACATTTTGACCAGATTTCGTTTGGATACGTAGGCAGCCTTAGTCAGGCTCGGTCATTGCATTACATTTTTTTTGTTTTTCCCTTTTGTACTTGAACTATGTCTTGACCTGATTCCATTTGGAAACGTAGGCAGCCGGAGTCAGTCTAGGTTACTGCATCGCATATTTTTATTCTTTTACCCCTGAACTACATGCGGACCTAATTCCCATTTGGGGATACGTAGGCAACCTTTAAGGGTTTGATCATACCCGTAGGAAATCCTCCTTTAATTATGCATCATTGGAAAGCACAGAAGATGAGAGTATGAGAAGGACAACCTTTGGATATAGAGAAGCTCGATAGACCTCGAAACATGTCATAACCTTAGAATGATTAAGGATTACTATATATATATATAGACATATATTTATATATCTAATATATACGTAGTATACTCCCTTATAAATAACATATTATTTTTTTTCAAACTATTTTTCTGCTATTCCACTTACCAAGTCTCCAGGATAGGAGATAGAGGGCAGATTGAAGAAGTAGTGAAGTATAACACCCCACACATTACATGTATAGGAAACGAGGCCCGACGTCGAGTTTGTCTAATTCCGATTATGAATAGAGTCTGATTTGAGGGTGTATCTTTGGGCCATGTTTTAGTACTATAAGTAGGCTGTATTTACAGACCAAAATGAAGAAGGAAAGAGGCCCAATTACATTCTAATTCACTTAACTAATTGGGCCAAACTTTAAGTGTAGAGTAAGTTGGAAATAGGCAGCCCAAGTCCATCAAGTTGGAGAACCATTTTGTCCTAAGTTTAAGTGATAAGCTGCTGCATCACCATCTCTCTAATAGCTGCTAATATGTGGTCAAAAATCCAAGAGTAGGTCGGCCAAAGTGAGCTTTAAAAAGAAGTCAAAAACAGCAAACATTTCATTCACGTTTGGTAGAAACTTTCAGCTTTCTTAAGAAGTTATTTCTCTCCTTTCTTCACTTCAAAGAGCAGCCAAAATAACCCTCTAGGGTTTTTGAAGGATACCGTAATCTTGAAGCATAAGGTAAGCAAGTTTAAGTATGTGTTTAGTATAATTTTCTCATGACAAACAAGAGATTATATTAGTTATGTTGATGCTGAAATTGTTGGACAACATATGTTGGGAATGTTGCTTTGTGTTTTCTTGTTAATTAAAAGGATTTCTCTCTTCTTGGCTGGTTGTGTTATGAAGTAATACTTATTTCCTTAACAAAATTTGGTTTGGTAGTTGTGTAACGAGGCTGATTCACTGCTTGTCCAGTCCGCAAAGGTGAGTTCTTATGTGCAATTTGGTATTGTTATGAGACTATTTTAAGGCTATTATTATGTATAAATGTATTGAGGATAGGCTGGTTAAAGTTGGGATAAGTTTGGGGTTGTCGACGTCGAAAGGTAACAAAAGAATGTGACGTTATGCTTTCCGTTTGTATGTTGTGTAAAACTATTATGTGTTCTATTTTGGGGGCTGTTATGAGGCTGTTATGGTACTACAATAGTCTGTACATAATGTTTAGATGAGAATGTGCATTAGAAAATACAATTAGAGGCAAAAACGTTGGAAGAATACGCTTGAGTGCTAACTACACGCTTGCTGCCCGTGTCCCGTGTATTGTTTATGTGTAAGATTGGGCTGCCAAGATGTCTTTGTTTGCTGCTAATGTTAGTTTTATTACTTACCATGTTGTAGCTAAACATTTGGAGGAAGGGAAGGTTATCCCAAGGTAATAGCGAAGTCGTACAGCGATGTATATAAGGCTATTTGCTTTCCTTTTACTTGGCATGAAATCTACAGTTTTCCTTGGCACATAAAGGCACTTACCAACTCCGACATGACTACTAACTGTGTCTCCACTCTTTCACATATTCATATACTCCACTCTTTCACATATTCATATACTTTCCTACATAGTCACCTTCATAGCTACATACACATGTGGATACCAACTTATATGGGTTATTGTTGCCAAATAAAGTCCATAAGTGGTTTCATCTCATACGCATTTCATTAATTATGGAACATGCTATTTTCATTATCATAGTGTCTTGTATAGTTAACTACATGGCACATGTTGCATATACAGTTCTACAGCTCCAATAATGTGACCACCAAAAGATCATTAAGCTATGGTTACCAAGCTCCAGGTTGCTTCGGGGCTTTGCATGTCTAGAGCTTATATTTTGTATTGTAAAGTTAGTCGAGGCAGGGCTTGTCCCAACCCTTATCAGACACTTTTCATTATTTAGAGGCTTTGTAGACTATGTAAATTAAAGTGTGGTCATATTTTGTACTTTAGACAGCGTGGCTCCAACGGCCTAGTCATATGCTTTTCCTTTTGTCTTGTTAGTGCTATTTACTTTCTTAAAGGCATACTAAAGGTGTAATTCCTTATAATGCATATAGAAAGCGCATAGATACAGGTTGGTTCTCCCGGGCCTTATCGGCAATGGGTGCTAGATGTTTTAGTACTAT